>BQNB010030135.1:32069-55144 GCA_026074375.1 Tanacetum coccineum
GATTGCCGCTTTTTTTTTGTTTGATTGGTAATTGCACTGTATAGGATGAAAAAAGGGACGAACAATGTGAATGGACGAAAAAAAAGGACGAATAGCCATGACAAAATGGGCCAAAAATCCCATGCTGCAGATAAAATAGTTGCTGTAGGCCGGTTGCTGTAGGCCGCAGGGATCATTTCCCTTAAGATTTATTATAAGTTTATAACATAAAATGTAAAGCTTCAATTTGCGTTTTAACGAGGAAAATGGAGTCAATTGCATAAATCGTCCCTAAAGTTTGGCTAAATTGCATGTTTTGTCCCAAACGTTACGAAAGTGCAAAGATCGTCCCTGTGAGGAAACCTTTGGTGCAAGTATAGTCCCTGTGGGAAAAAAATTAGGGAAACCTTTGGTGCAAGTATCGTCCCCGCAGGGACGATACTTGCACCAAAGGTTTCTCCACAGGGACGATCCTTGCACTTTCGTAACGTTTGGGACGAAACGTGCAATTTGACCAAACTTTAAGGACGATTTATGCAATTTACTCAGGAAAATGAGATATGGATTTTGGTGAAGAAGTTAACCGAAAAGCTGAAGGAAATGTTGTGTGTAGGGCATGAGTTATCATTTGTCTTTTAGCTTAATTTTAGCCTTTTGTCTTCACAAATTTATTATCTCAACCTTTGGTGATACATACATTTATCATTGTATAGTAGAAGTTACATTGCTTCTACATTACTGGGCTCTCACTTTGGGTCTGGGCTCTCACTTTGGGTCGGCCAAATTATTTATTTTTATTTTTTTAATTTTTGGCACAAAATAGGGGGAAAAAATATTACAAAAGTACCGATTCAACTTTAAAATAATCGACATAGTCACAAACGTACAACTTTAGATTGCATAAAACGGTGTCATTTAAAGAAAAAACCCCATATAGCAAAAAAACAAAGCTTTAAACATGAGGCCCAACACATAAGCCCATATAAAAAAAACAAATTATTAAACATGAGACCAAAAAAAAATTCTCAAAAAAAATATAAATTTTTTTTTACCGCCCCGCAACAACGCGCGGGACATAAACTCATATAAGGAAAAAAAAAATTAGGCCGGCCCAATTTTTTTTTTTTAATTTTTGGCACAAAATAAGGGGAAAAAATATTACAAAAGTACCGATTCAACTTTAAAATAATCGACATAGTCACAAACGTACAACTTTATATTGCATTAAACGGTGTCATTTAAAAAAAAAAACTCATATAGCAAAAAATACAAAGCTTTAAACATGAGGCCCAACACATAAGCCCATATAAAAAAAATTTTTACTGCCCCGCAACAACGCGCGGGACATAAACTCATATAAGGAAAAAAAATTATTAAACATGATACCGAAAAAATAAACCCGCACTATTAAACATGAGACCGAAAAAATAAACCCGCACAAAAAAAACATATAACCAAAGAAAGAAACCTTTAAACATGAGGCCCAACACATAAGGTCATATAAGAAAAAAAACAAACTATTAAACATGAGACCGAAAAAATAAACCCGCACAAAATTAAAAATAATAATAATAATAATAACAATGGCCCGCAACAACGCGCGAAAAATTAATGTCCCACAGCAACGCGTGGGTAATCCTGCTTGTTTTCATATATTTAGACATTAACAGTAATTTTTAGTGAAGATATTTGTAAAAGTGTTTTAAAAACAAGCTAAAACAAAATTAAAATAATAACTTTATTATTCTAAAGCTAACATATGGCTAGAGAGCTACGTAGATGGTAAATGGTGACAAGTTATTATTTAAAGTAGAATACTAAACAAGCGAAATATACAAAACTAAACAAAGTAAAAATTGGTAAAGTAGAGAAGAAATAGGGACATTTTCCCCTTTTGGAACATTTATTAGTTTGATTTTGAAAAGAAAAAAAAGTTGTAGTTATAAAAATGTTTGGCAAATCTTTGATTTTATTTGTGATTCAAGAGAGTATTGTTATTTCTATAGTATAGTATGTTTAATATGTTTAAGTTACCTAGATTAGAGCAAACTAGTTTTACCTTAATAAAGAGTAAATTGCATAAATATCTAGCTCTCAAATCTGGGTTATTAGGTGTTTGTTTTTTGTTCTTAATAATTCCTAGTGATTACATGGCACCAAAGATTGTAAGTTTCTACCTCTAATTTGTGTTATTCATGCTTAATTCGTATATCAATTTTTTTTGGTAAAGAATTCGTATATCAATTTCTAGGGTTAAAATTCGGTATTTTTTATTAGTGTCGAGTTAGGCCGAAATAGATTAGGGGTCACAAGAGCTTGATTAGGGGATGAAAATGCAAATGGAATCATTCGATTTGGTTAAGTATTCTAAGAGATACAAGCCCTTGAATTTTCGTGTTCTTTACGAATGGTACCTAGAATATTTTTGGATTGAATTGGTCGTTTTACTGTGTTCTAGGACTGATTTTAAGTTAGTATAAACAGTAGGATTGTGGCTATCAATATCCAATTGGACGTTCTTGATTTTTAAGGTTTTCGACATTTTGGAAAAATTCTAGCGTGAAATTGGTTAGGATTGGGACTATAATGTCTTATTAAAAGTGATCCTTAGATGCTATAGGACCTGAGAAAAATAAGAAATAGGAATTAGAAAGTTGCGGAATTTTTGCAAGTTTTTTTCGGCATCTAACCACGGCCGCAGGTCGGCGAAAGCAGCTGCCGGCTAAGACCCACCTGAGCAACCTTGCCACCGGCCAAGGCTGCTAGCCGTCGGCCATTTGCCTCAGACCCGCTTTTGCTTGTTTTCTCCGCACTTATGTTTGTGTTATGTTGCGTATATGATGTTATTTGTTAGCTTTAGCATGTCTTGTTGAATTGTTTACATAAAAGGAATCTAGATTCATCAAATGAATGATATAAAGGAATCCACATTATTAAGGTTTCCTAAGAAAACATGATAAACTCATGCTCTAATATAATTCAACCACAAAGTAATCCGAATTTTCAATGGAATGGGTGTAGTGACATAGAAAAGAAAGCATATGATACGGAAGTGGCGAAACTACAAGTTAGGAATGTGACAACTCTAAAGATTATTGATTGGGGTGTGTTGGATGAAATCAACTTTATCCATGAGTTAAAGAAGATGTTTAGGATTAAATTTAAGGAAGATGACGAGTTAGTTTTTACTTGTCGAGCATGGTTGAAAGCATTCAAAGTTAAGGAAGATGTGTACAAAGAATGGTGTTTGGAGTTCTTCTCTACGTTGTAGGTTAATGAGCAAATTAAGTTAGAGAATATTTGTCACACCTCGAAAATTTCAGGTCAATATTTTTAAACTTTCCGATCATTTTCTTTGACTTTTATACGTTATGTTTGAATCCGGCAGTTTACCGGGAAGTTAACCCGCGTAAATCTGAAAAACGTCATCGGATGCGTTCCGACTTCGGATTTTGATTATTTTAGATATTACATGAGTTATTTTATCTTTTCTAAGTGTTTCGTAGTTTACGATCACTCCCGGTATTTATTTTTACGCTTTAACTTTTAAATTGCGTTTTTCGCGTTTTTGACCTAACGGAACCCCGGAAACCCGAAATCTTTCCGTGTAAACTTTAGTTATCGTCCATCTCATGTTTATAAGCCAAAAATTTCGTTCATCCCTCCACCCTCTACTCAAAACACACGCATACACACACTTAAATAAATCAAAGAGCATATTTTATCTCTAGATTGAATTTCAAAAATAAAACACCATCACATGCAATAAAGTGACATGTTTGTTTTATCCTCCACTACAAGCCAATGGCTCTTACACTTCACATGTTGACCTTTGGACCACAATTCCACTAGTGAGCCATTCAAGCTAAACTTGGAACCAAAGTAGTAAGCCATTTAAGCTAAACTTGGAGCCAAAGACAAAATTTTTGTTCTTTCCCCCTCCTCCTTGACCCTATTCGGCCGAACCCCTCAACACACACAATCTTGGTGTGTTTGAGTAACATGTAACACTAAAACCCTAACCCTTATCCTATAAATACCCAGTTATAAACACACACATCTCTTTTAGCTCATTTCATTTGGCAAAATTGTTTTCTTTTCTCTCTTGTCCCCTCTTAGCTCACGAAACACACACATACACAATCCATACTTTTGATTTCTATCAAGATTCATTCATTCCAAGTTCATTTATAAGGTTACCTAAGGGGTTTGCAAGTATTGGTTCTTTGATTTAAGGGTTTTCTTTAAGATCTACAAATTAGGGTATGGTTATTATTTGGGGTTTTTCAAGATCTAGTGATTTTGGGTATAGATCTTGTGTTATTGCTTCTTGTTCTTCATTCTTGTAAGTATCTTGAATCTTTCTTTGTGGTTTTTCTTATGTTCTTCTTATATGTTCAAGATCCATACATCCATATGTTGTGTGTTTAATTTTTGAAAGATTTTAAAGATAAGATTTCATAAATAATGATACTACTTTATTTCACTAGTTAAAATAACTATGTTCTAGTGGAGAAGAAGTTGAAATGAGTGTTGCAACAATTGAAATGAAGTGATTAGGGTTAGATTTAGGGGGGTTGTGGGGGGTGGGGGGGGGGTTGTTTATTGTTTTTTTTTATTAGAGATTAGGGTGGGGGGGGGGGGGGGTGGGGGGGGGGGGGGGGTGGGTGGGGGGGTGTGGGGGGTGGGGGGGGGGGGGGGGGGGGTGGGGGGTGTGGGGGGGGGTGGGAGGGGGGGGGGGGGGGGTGGGTGGTGGGGGGGGGGGGGGGGGGGGGGGGGGGTGGGGGGGGGGTGGGGGGGGGGGGGGGGGGTTTTTTTTTATTGGGGGGGGGGGGGGGGGGATGGGGGGGGGGGGGGTTTTGGGGGGGGGGGGGTGGGGGGGTTGGGGGGGGTGGGGGGGTTGGGGGGGGGGGGGGGGGAGGTGGGGTGGGGGTTTTGGTTATGGATTAGTGGTGAATAGAAGATTAGGCAGATAGGCACTATTGTGAAGTTTGGGTGTATTTTGGTTGCGTTTTTGGCAAAACTTGCTGTCCGAAATTTGTTTTGGAGTTTTGTCGACCTAAAAATGTTTTCATTAGGCGTAAAAGTATTTTTTGAGAGCTCGTTACGAAAAGATATTTTTATATATATCGGCTACAATTAAAAAAAGATTTAAAACGAACCATGTTATCTCCCAATATAAAACTTTGAAACATTTTTCGATAAAACCGGATGTAATTAGTGTGGCTGATGTGAATAGTAAAAATGAGTTTTTGGACACTTTCGGACATTTTTGTACCTTTTAAACACTAGCGAAACATATATTAACACATACATATTGATTAGTATCATTTAAAGACGTCGTTAACATATTTTAAGAAAAGCGTTAAAGTTATTAAAAATAGTAAGTTTTGGTTAAAACTTAACGAACGGACAAGAAGTTAAGCGATTAATGCTAGTTAGTTGGCGTTTTGAAAATAACGGAAACTAATAATATAGGGACGGGAATTAACATCCCGAAACTAAAAACTTTCCTAAAATATAAACTTTCTAAAATAGTAATTTTTGGTTAAACGCCAAAACTTAACGGAAAACTATATGATTTTATTTCGTCATGATTTGATAATCAAACTAAAGCAAACACACATGGATGTATTTTGATGATGAACATATTGTGCATTTCTTGGCATACTTTTCGTGTTTCTAAGACGCGTTATTATTCTAGGTCGCGGCAAGATTTCTATATCATCTTTTTCTTGCGTGAATTATCATGTGCTCATCTTGCTAAGGTGAGTTCATAGCCCCATGTTTTACTACTTTTACTTTATTATTTTGGGGTGAGAAACATTGCTTATTTTAAACTATCGACACAGTTACTTTACGTTTCCTTTTCCTGATTACGTGTTATCTAAGTAGCGAATAGACCACCAATGCCCGAATTATCATGAACCGTCAATTACTTAACCGACCGTACTGGTTAATATAACCGGTATGTTGTATGATCTATTGGGACAATTATCCCTATCCGTAAGTATCGCTTACTAATTTTCGGAGGGTCTCGAACAAACAGATATAAACCATGTTGGAATGACAAGAAGTGAACCAGGTCAGATAACATTTAGCGAGGAATACTATTTGGCAATATAAAATGCTTCCTTTAAAATTTAACTTCGGTTTCATGAGCTATTAGTGCATAACGAGATGCTTTTTATGTGAAGTTGTATCTGTTATAACTGTCACTTTACGTACTTTGAACTTAACTTGTGGTCCACTTTTAATATTAAATTCAAACCTATGAATTCACTCAACTTTATGTTGACATTATATCATTTTTTTTGTTATATGCAAATATTTACTTATTTAATCTATACGATCTCTTTATGTTTTGGCGATAACAAACATGTAACCTGTAATACATAACGTAAAGTACGCAAGTTACTCGTAATCACAAATCATCAATGCATACATATCAACAACACTCTATGTCTCAAGTCTGCATCAACACCGACATTTGTTTGCACCCGATGTAAATCACATAAGGTATGTACAAACAAATTAAACTTGTAGGATGATCAAAGAAAAATATTTTTTTTTCTTAACCATTACATTTCTACAAAAGTATTTTTCACAAAAATAAATAAACACAAAATAATTTTTAATAAAAGAAATGTTTTATTTAAATATAAAATTTGAAATATGGTTTTCCCTCCAAAATGGAAGCTTTTATACAAGATACAACATTCCCCATAAAAAGACAAAAAAATCGGAGCGGATTTTAGTCACGACCCCACATAAAGGCTGGCGGCCCCCTTATATATAAGGGACCGCCAGGACCGCCGTTGCCAGACTGTCAGCTTTCAGCTCCTATAAATAGTGGGTCATCTCCAACTGATTTCATAACCCTTTTGCACGAATTTCTCTCAGTTCTTTCTCTCTCTAGATCTCACTAAATCTCTCTAAATCTTTGATCATTTAACTTGTTTAATCTTGTTTAAATGTGATCCAATCTTCTACTCTTTCCTTCTTCCCTCAAGTGCAAGAGAAGAACTTCGTTAACTATCAAGATCCGAAGTTATGTGAGTCTATTAGTCCCATTTGTAACATTTGTTACATAAAAATCCACGTCAATGTCTTCCTTAACTTTAGTAGTGTGTAGTTCCAAATGGATGAATAATATTTAGGATGGGTTGATTGTGGGTTGGTTAGTATTTTAGGCCTTAAAATACATTGATGATGTGGTAGATTGGTTCTAGCTAAGATTAGACGCGAACGATTTAGCTTAGAGTCGGAAAATAATATAGCGACGTCGGTTTATGTGTAAGGACATAAAACACAACTGTTTGTTATGTTAGGCCATAAAAACAATAACGGTTTGTTTTAGCTCCGAAGAATGGACGTCGACATCTAGCTTAGTGTTGGAAAATAATGAAGCATGAAGTATAGTAAAGTTTTTCTATCTTTTCTTTCTCCGCCGAAAGGGAGCTTGTTGATTATTGAAGTAACTCTCGAGATATACTCGAGTGGAGCTAGATGGCGAAGAGGAGCCTTCGATGAACTGAACCAAAAATCACCGTGTTCGGTATTTGCACTTTCTTTTACCTTTTGCTTTACTTAATTCTTAACATTTAACCGCTTTATTTATACTTGCATTGTGCTCATGAATGTTTAAATGGTTGTGCAATCTGTTAGTTTAAGGTTGTGAAGTTCTATGTGCAATAATATTTGTGAATTGTTATATATTGTTAGAATATGCGTTAGCTATTGTAAACCTATTATCGACACTTCTTATATTGCGTCAAACTTGATCGGGTAATTGATACAAAAGATCTATCCAGAAAACCTCGTTCGGTGGCATAGGTCCCATAATCTCAGTCGCCCCGCTGATATACTGGGCGTCCCCATAATCAGCGGCCCCCTGATATAATTGGCGGCCTCCCATAATTTATGGGTACCGCCGTAAAAGAGTGATGTAAACTTTGATCCTTAATTTTTTTAAATGGAAACAGTATTCATCTCCCCCTTACGGTGTTCACAATTGGTATCAGAGCCATGTCGCTCTAGTTTTTAAAACAAATGGTTTTTAAAATAGAGTACGATCCATGTATCAAATTACCCATGAAGGGGGACTAAATATGGAAAGTGTTTTGTTGTTTGATTCGTACTAGTTTTGTTATTAAATATACTTCGTATACCAGCTTAAAGGAAAATTTTCTCAAAAGAACTTGGAAAATTTTCTCAAAATATACTTCGTATACTTCGTCACCTCGTAGCATTCCACTTTTGGAAACGCGACATTAGAAAATACTTAATTTTATTTTTCCTATTATTTCCTTGAATCGAAAGAGAAATGTCGGCAACAAGACAAGGAAAGGGTTCTACGGAGATTGACAAGATTGTGGCCCGACGAGTTACTGATGCTATTAAAGCTATTGCTATCTACGAGACAAAAATCCGCAAGACTCAACACGATCCGGGATGAACCCAGGCACAACGACAAGAAACTCATAAAAAAGGATGCTAACAACAAAGAGGAAGTTTAAGAACCACCCAAAGGAAAATTCGTTGCCACGACAACCACCCTGAAGAAACCAAGTGTGCTTACGGGCTTACACTATTGAAGCCGAATGGAAAGATGCTTATGCTGGGAATTTACCTTACTGCAACAAGTGTAAGTTGCATCATATTGGGCTGTGTACTGTGAAGTGTAATAACTGTAAGAGGGTTGGCCATATGACTAAGGATTGTAATACATCCGTTGCTACAATGAACTAGAGAACCCATGGAGCAATTCCAAAGGCCACCATCACTTGCTATGAATGTGGAAGGTTGGGACATTTTAGAGATGAATCCATAATTAAAACAGAAACCAAGTGAACCAAATTTGGAAGGAAAAAGCTCGCGTAAACTCTAGTGTCGTCAAAGACAAGACCAATGCTTAAGAAGAGATCTTCCCGCCTTACCTAGTGACCTAAGTCAAAGTCTTCTTAGACTATATTCGCATTAGTACTTTTCTATAAATTTTGTATTGAGTGGATGTTTTAAATTTCCTGTTAATGTATGTGTCATGACGATTCTGTCAGTTACACTTAATTTCTCTATTTATTTAAGTAAGCTACTCCTTAAATCACTACCATCTTATCAAATCATTCCGCTGCTAGCATTTTATAAACTATTCTTGTGCCATTTCGTAAGCAATTTTGTTGTCATCCTATAAACCATTTTGTCATTTTCTTAAAAATTATTCTACTATCATCTCACAAACTATTTTCCAAACCATTTTACAAACTTATTTGTTTTCATCTTTTAACCTGTTATGTCGACGTTTATAAACTTTTTCCATCATTTTATAAATCATTTCGCTAACACCTTATAAACTATTTGATATTATTACATAAACCGTTTGTCAACATCTTATAATTATCCTACTATTACCTCATAACTTATCTGGCTATCATTTAATGAACTAATTCATTTCCATCTTATAACCTATATTACAGTTATTTATAAACTCTTTTGCTACCCTATTAAAAGTTACTTTGCAGTCATCTTACAAACCATTTTGTTGTCACCTCATGAACTGTTTCGTTGTCATTTATAAACTATTTTGACGTCATCTTACGAACTACTTCATGTATTTTATAAACTATTTCGTTGTCGCAATATAAGCTATTTGGTTGTCAACTCGTAGACCATTTGTTACCATTTTATAGACCCTTCCACCTTACACTATACACAGTCATGTGTTTTCTCGTAAAACTTTTTGGGTTCACCCTCTTAAACTATTTCTACTCTAAAGTCTACAAAAAATATCTTGTGTCGTATATAAATTACAATTATACCTCGTTTTCCAACGAACTATTTTTCATACTCTTAGAAACAACACCTTGTATATACCATAAACAACTTTTAAACATAACACTAGTTTACGAAATACAAGCATTTTCTCGTTAGGACCTAAATTATATGTAGTCCATATTCGTTGATATGTTTAGCCTTTTGTAGTACAATAGCTAACTTTGAATAAATCCAAATCAACTATATGAGAGACACAGGACAATGCATACTATGTGCTAATGTGGAATCTTAACATAAGTACTAAGAAGAATCACAATGAAAAACTTTGTGCTATTTGCTATTAAATTCATTAGAATACTATTTCAATCTCATACTAAACTTTGTGCCATAGGGTTCTTTTATAACACCAGAGGAAACCCCTAATGGGCTTTCCAATGTGTGAAAGGAAAATGTATATCCTTTCCCAGGCCGTGTGAAAGGAAAATCATATCCTTTCCTAGATATCTCTAAGATAACTAATCAGTTACATAAACAAACTTAACTATATAGACCAATAACTAACTATATACTACCATCCTATACTTAGTACGGCAGACTAACTATGTCTACCAGACTTAACTCTATAACTTACAGACATAAGTTCCTGTTATATAATAATGCCTTACAATTCCTCCCTAAACCTTGAACTTCACATGTGATCTTCAGTTTCTGTTGAGTGTCTTCATTATAAGCCTCTTGAGGATGCCTGAGAACAACAATTTATGGAATTATCCTTTAACGTCAACCCTTGAATTGATCACGTACCTGAATCTTTTGCACAACTAACTCTAAGGTATCATAATCCTATCACTTCACAAGCAACAAGTCATATCTCTTCAGCAATCACATTGAATAAGCAGCAACATTGACTATATGTACATCAAATCATAAATTTCAGTCTATTCTCATCACTTCCAGGTGTGTTAACTCCTGTGAGAGGTGAATCATTGAAAATTTAATGGATTTGATGTCTCTTTACCAGTTACCATAACTCTGGAGTAGCCCAATGTTTTGTCGATACAACATGTACATTGATACCATTCATCCTACTTAGTACAATGAAACATGTGAGTTGAAATACCACATATGATTTTTAGCAAAACATCAACTATCAACGGATTTGATAAAGCCTTTACCAAGTAACCGTTTGCTCTTGGGCTAGCTAATCCTTTGGTGGAATCATGGCATCACCCTAGTGGACTAGTAACCAGTTTAACTTTTGGAACTTAAATCATTGTAAGGTGATACCATCCAGTTTTTTGGTAAACTGTCAACCATATAAATGTATTTTCCACAACCTTTACCACAAGCCATAACCTTGTGGGCTAGCCAACTCTTTTACAAACATAGAATAGTGAGTTGATAACATACAATTTTTTGGCAAATGTCATCCTAAACGATTTGAAAGATTTAACCAAGAGCCGTTGCTCCTGGACTAGCCTCCTTAATGTCGTTAGACATGGTGGTGACTGATAACCATTTGTTGTGTTATGCATAGCACCTTTCACTAGTGTTATCTCTTCTCAACACTATTTAATAAACAACTCACTATCTATATACCAACAGCTCTGAAAAATCTTCAAACATTTTACAAATTTATTGCTGCTGAGCTAGGTTTCTTCTATCAATATAACTTCAAGATTGATAGCAGACCTATCTTTTCCTATCTCCAAACGCTTCTTTTCAAAGCATAGCTTTGCAAACTCTAAGACTCTGGGTGTAGTGGATACTTAACTCAGTCACATATGATGAGTACAGCCTCCATAGTCAAACCAAAGAACACTGTAGCTATGAAAGTATCTCCAATTGAGTATCTGTTGTTGATGTGGCAACTTCCAAATAGCAACTCTTTAGATGGTGATCAAAATAGTCATTGATCCCCCAACAAAAAACCCTATCAAATTCTTCTCATGCCTGTTCTCTCTATAAAAACTAGTTTCAAAAACATCATCAGCCTATACAACTCCTTGAGATCATCTCTTGTTAAATCATTCAATAAGCCTGGAAAGTTCACATATACCACATTTGTGTTATCTTCCCTGATGATTTGATAAGCACCTCTCTTTCCAGTCTTGATAATCTGCAATTTAACTATCTTTGCAGGTGCTGTGTCCTATGTGAATTGACCTCATTGGGGAAACTCTTCCTGAAATGGAGGTTATATATAATCCACACTTTCCTCCATGTAAGTCAACAACATCCTCCTCAGTGCCAGACTTTGCAGATTCAGGCTTTTGTTCTTCCTGCAATCCTTTTCTGGCCAAAAGATTTTCTTTTAGTATATCTTAAAACTGGCTTTTTTAATCTCAAATTCCTCTTCTCTCTCACTGACACTTTACCTTCCTTTAGAACAGAAACATCCTCCCTTATGTCAGAATTTAGCTTCTTGGAAGATTTTATTTGAAGCTCTACACCAGTTCTTTTCCTACTCTCTTTCTCTGTATCCATAGGCACAAACCTTTCCATGCCTCTCATCAAATACTCAAATTTTTCTTTAAGTTCTTCATCTATAAGCTTCTTTATCTGAGCCAATTTCCATCCACCCCGATTCTTCAAATAATTGTTCATATACTGTCTTTGCTGAGCTTGAGTAATTGGTTTATCTCTTTGAGCTTTTGCCTTTTGCTTTGCAATAAGTTTTCTTCTCTAACTTATCAAACCCACCATTCTCTGAGCATAATTAGCCTCAGATACATCTCTCCTGCAATCCTTGACCAATCTACATTTACTTCCAATTTAGCTAAAATTGTGTCCTAACTTCTTCTGTATATTAAAACTAAGCACCACTTGTACTTGGCCAATCTTTTCTTTTTGAGCTTCAAACAACTCTAACTCCTCTTGCAATCTTTTTGCAGCCAATTCATCCTGTCTTTTTAGTTCTTCTCTCCTTGCATTTTCAGCCTCCTCCTTAGCTTGTATTCTTGCTATTTCTGCCAAACTAGCCTGCTCTTCTCTGATTTGTTTCTTTGTTCTTTTGGTCTGAGGAGTCTCTTCAAGTACTGCCTTTCCTTCTCTTTGACTAGCACTAACATGTTTACCACCAGAACTAACTTTTTCACTAGCAGACTTAATATCTGTGAAACCAATACTAACATCTTTTTATTTTTCAAACCAGTACTAACATCTTTCAAACCAGTACTAACATCTTTAGCATCCAGTCTCCTCCTTACTCCAGTCTTTAACATTTCTCCTCTTGGTCTTGATTTGACTAAGGCTTCACTAGAGTTTTCACAGCTTTGCTATTGCTAAACCTTGAGGACTAATATCTGTTTCTCCTAAAGATTTGCCTTGTTTGGGAGTCTCAAAAACTTCTGATTCATCTTTTTGTAAATTCCTCCCTTGTTTGGAAGAATTTTTAGCAGCCTCATCTTCTGAATCAGTGAGAACCACTCGTCTGCTCTTGACAACCTTTTCCAGTTTCTTAACTTTTTTTCCTTTTCTCGCCAACTTCACTATTGCATTCCCAATAAAGTCGCTTAGTCTGCTTGGATCCTTCTCCAAGCTTTCAATCATGGTCATTAACTGTGGAACCAGTTGAAAAAGACATCTACGGACATTGCCCTGTTTCTCTTCCTCATAAGTATAGTAGGAGCCTGGGTTTGTGATATGTCAGATTCTTGTCCTATGGAAGATGGTTAATGATCAAGTGATGGTTGCTCAAAGAAAGGGTGCTCCATGTTTCATTTCCATTTTAAGTGCAGTAAAGGTGATAAAACAATGCTGTTGACTTGTGATTTGTTCTGTGTCCTGAATGTTTGCCTGCACTCTGCTTCTATTTGCACAGATGACTTAGGACACCCAGTAATTGACTTTGTGGGTGAATGTTGTTATCCCTATGAATCCTAAGTGTAGGAGTAGGACTGACTTCAATTTCTGTTGGTAGGCTGTTGAAATCAGTTATCACGCCCTCTTCATCATAAGATGCCTCATCAAAAATTCCTGTCTCAGACTTGTGAAAGATTTCGAGCTCTGGCATAGGTGAATCATCAGGATCAAAACTACCAGTATTAACTGGCTCACTACCAGTATTAACTGAAGGAGTACTGGTAGTGGTGTTTTCAGATACTTTTCCTAAATGCTTTAGAGCAATTTCTTCCAACTCTCTTCTAAAAGCTAGAATCTTAGGATTATCTTCTGAAGTGTCAGTAGAAGAAGCCTTCTTCTCTTGTTGAAGTTCTGTCAAGATCTCTTCTTTCTTTGAATTTGTGGAAGATTTCCTTGATTCAGCTTTTTCTTCAGTATTCCTCATAGTTGAAGGCACAACAATAAGCTCTACATCCTCATCTTTTTCCTCAGAGGCATTAGAACTTGGAGTTTGTGAAGTACCTGCACTGTTAGTTACTTCTGAAGCACCTGCATGTGGGTTAGCTTGATTCTCCAAAGATACAGGAATATAGTTCATAGAATCAGTAAGATAATCAATATCAAACATCCATCTATACCCTACTCCTTTGACATTGGGTTTATCTTCAAGAAAATTAACATGCAGATTTACTTCTACTCTTTTGGTTACTAAATTATAAACCCTATAGGCTTTGCTATTTAGAGAGTAACCAACTAAGAATCCCTCATCAGATTTTCCATCAAACTTGCCAAGCACACTAAGAGTATCTAAAATTGTAACATGACACCCAAAAGGTCTTATGTAGCTGATAATTGGTTTGTGGCCAAACAAAAGCTCATAAGGAGTTTTGTTTTGAGGTTTAGTCACTCTTACCCTATAAAAATATAGCAAGCAGTACTAACTGCTTCTGCCCAAAAAGTAGTTGGTAAGAGTGAGTCTGCTAGCATAGTCCTAGCGGCCTCAATTAAGGTCATGTTCATTCTTTCAGCAACCTCATTCTGTTGTGGAGTCCTGGCATTGCTATACTCTTGTTTTATTCCCTTGTTCCTACAAAATTCAAGCATATCCCTATTCTTAAATTCAATGCCATTATCTGATCTAATGATTTTAACCCTGTGATTAAGCTGGTTTTCAATTTGTCTAAAGAAGTTCTGAAGGATGCCACTAGTTTCATCCTTAGTAGCCAAGAAGAATACCCAACTTACAATCATCAGTAATTACAAGGCAATAACTTGCATGATTTGTAACACCCCCAAAAATCATATACAACGCAGCAGAATACCACATGGGGTGCTACTTCATAATACACAGCAATAGATACAAGAGAATGACCTCTAGGTGTCGATTGAAAAATAACATTTGTTGATTCAAACATGTATGGTCATTTTTGAAAACCTTGAAGGTTAGGACCTCCTTATAAGGTTTCCCTTTCACAAGTTTTGTTTAGATTGTTAAAAATTGTATGACCTAACCTTCTGTGCCACAATTTAGAAGTCATCAGATGTGGCTTTAGCAATTCAAAAGCAAACCTTTTGAGGAGGTAAGTGTCTTCATATCAAAACTGTACATATGTGATGTTCTAGGACCTGTAACAGTATCTGATTTTCATCAGCATCTTAAAGGTCAGAAGACACAACAAGGACCTTCACGTATCAGTAAAAAGAACTTGTGCTGTTATCACATATTTGTGATATTGAGAAAAGGTTTTAAAAGGCCCTAATTCTTTTTTACAAAGGACCACTGTCAAAATCGAAATTAAACTCTTATTTTTCCTTTACCAGATATGTAGCCTTTGCTACCCAACGGTATACAAATCCCCCATTGATTCTTCTAAAATCCTCCAGTTGATCCTGTTACCTTGTCATGTGCCCTGTAGCATCCACTAGCAAATATACCGCTATCTACCATGTTCTTCAGTGGATGATCCTGCACTTGAAAAAGAGAAAAATTCGTTTCTCTTAGGGGACCCATGCCTTCAGGCTTGGGTCTGCCTTGTGGACCTTTAGCATTCATAATTTTAATAAAAGTTGGTCCACTGTCATAATTGGAGTTTGGATTAGAGTTCCTCCAATTATAACCTGCCGAGGTCTTAACAGCAGATCCCCAATTTCCCTTTACAGCATGAGAGTGTGACTTTTGTGCTATAGTTTTTGCAAAGGGTCTTCTTACAAATGAATATGATTTGAAAAAATGCCCTCTTTGATTAAATTGAGTCACCTTTGGTCTTTTAGGACTAAAGCTTGTTTGAGGTCGTGTTAGGTACTGGTTGTCTATAGTTTTTCTATGTATTACATTAGAACTACCGTATTACCTTTGTCTAACCAGGATTAACGTTTGTTCTACCAGTATTAATATTCGGCTAACAGAATTAATTGTTGGTCCTACCGAGCTATTAAGTTGTATGATCTAGGAACAAAATTTATTAGAATGATTAACCTATGCATTGTCCATATGGTTTGCCACCCCTTTACCAGTATGAAAAAACCCTTTGTTTTTAAACTCATTCCCTCCTTGCCATTTTCTTTTCATAATAGTCACAATCTTTAATCAAATGACTTAGACTACCACAAACAAAACATTTCTTCTTTGTAAAAGAGTAACCTTCCCCTAGTTCTCTTTCCATCATAGCATTCTAATTCTTCCTATTAACTTTAGGTGTTACTTGATCTTTGATTGGTTGTCTAGGAGTTTTTATGTGTGAAACACAACTAGGTTCAACTTCTTTTGATTTTGGATCAGACACACCTTTTTATTTAATGTTATTAGGTGTGACACATTAACCACTTCTGGAGGTACACTTGAAATCTCAGATTCAGGATCAACAGAATGTTCAGAGGAAGTTCCAATAGATCCTGCACTGTCATTAGATTGACAGGTAGAATATTCACTGGATCTATCATCTAATTACATTAGTTCAGGCTATGGAGGTCCCTTTTTCCATATAATATAAAGACTCATCAATTTATTCTTGTGGTTGGTAGGTGTATAATCCCCACTTAAGGGATGCAGGAGGAACACCTTTAAAATCATTAGTCTTTGTAAATCTACTGTACAAAGGTTTTCCAATTGAATCCTCTTTTGAACAATTAAAAACAGAAAAATTCATTTCTTCCTCATAACTTAGAACCTCATTGTTTGATTGTATTCAAACCCCTAAGCCAACTTTACTATTTGAACTCATGCCAGAATTAATTAATCTCCAAAGATTCTTGGAAGAATCTTTCCATGAATCTAATGTTTTCTGCAATTGTTCCTTTTCTTTTACAGCTTTCATTCCTATTCTCCTATATCTTTTAAGCTTTTCATCTTTTTCATATATATTTTCATTAGCTGAAAATTGTAGCTTTTCATTTTGAGATAGGTTGCTGTTTTGGAAAAGTAACAGTTGAGCTTTCTAGTTTTCTTAACAGCTTGAATATAGGCAAGTATTGTGCTTCTTGATCACCTAACTGATTCATTTGTTCATCACACAGTGTTTTAAGGGTATTGTATGAATCAATGCAAGTTTTAGAACACATGATACCTCATTCACTAAGCTGATAACTTAAGTGCATGATCTTGTCTCTTCAAACTTTTGTATGTTCTCCCTTAAATTGGACTTTTCCCATTCATCCATTGTCAGCAGCTATCTGATTTTTCTCTTTGGCTTCCAGCTTCTTGATGTTGATAAAATGAGTCTTCTTTCTTCTTTCCTTCTATGTGTCCCCTTTGTGTACATTCCCTCAGCAAGTGGACAGTGTTGTGGACAATTGAAGCATTTTCAAGCTTCTTGTTGTCAAAAGCCAAACAGGTGTTTTTCCATCCATCACGAACTCTCCTTCCTGTTTCTTATAGAACTTCATCATTCGAATAGCAATCATTGCTATTGCCAGTTTAATGTCATCTCTTCAATGTCTAATCATTTAATTTTGTTCTAGATCTTCATGAAGCGAGTCCCAATCCTCTGATTGTTTGGCGAATGAGAATAAAAACTTCATCAGCAAACCTGCCAAGAATCTATCTTTTTCAGGAATATTATGGTTGAAAGAGTAGAAGGCGGGCAAGTACTGTAGGTACGGTAAAACCAGACTTAACCTTATTAGTGGGCTTTTGCTTTGTGAAACAAATTAGCAACATTTTTGAGCACTTGAAGATGTTTGAGGGCACCTTGGATTCATGCTCAAAAACTCTAAGGTTATTATCAAATTCATCAATAGATAAGTGTCAACTCTGGTTAGTCATCTTTTGATACTTCAGCACCATTGAGCTTTCCAAAAACACTGAGGAAAGTAATTGTTGGAATCTGTCATATCCCTTTTCTAACCCTTATGAACTGGATATTTTAAATGCTTCAAAGCTGTTGTTTGAAACAGCATTCTGCATTTTCTTTGAAATTTACATTACACCAAACCTAGTTCTGAGGGCTTCCAGATTTTTTGCATCATCATTCCATGAAATATTCTCATATGCTCCTTGGGAATGGCCATCAGCAAGATTATTCTTCAGCCTTCCTTCCTTTTTAAACAGTTTGAAATTTCTACAGAGTTACTGGTGAAATGTATTGGAAACAATAACCTTTTTTCCAGTTAAAATTCTCTTCTTGGAGTTTCATTCTGAATTAACCTTCCAAACACATTGTCAATGTACTCAAGGTTAATGCTCCATCTCCATAGCATATATCATACTCATCATTCTTTAGAATTGGCGAGTTTGATATTTGAGATGCAGTTGTTTAAGGTATTCTCACTGTTGTTGTTGGTTAGGTTGCGTGCACATGTTCTGATGCATCTTCATGGTTTGATTCTTTATCATCACTGAGATGTTGTGAGAACTCATCATTAGCAGGTTGAGACATTTTGTAAAGAATTGTAGGAGAGTGTTTGTTTGTGATCTTGTGATTCTTCTTATTCAGAGTCCCTTGTGGCTCTGATACCACTTGTAGGTCCTTGGTTTGGAATTTCTATATAGCCTTTGTAAGACAATAGTTAACTTGAATAAATCCAAATCAGAAACTATGTGAAAGACCACTGGACTATGAATATCAAGTTGTTAATAGGATTCTAACACAAGAATTAAGAAGAACAATAATACTAATTTTGCTATTGATTTCTATTAAGCTTCAATGCTTCTATTACATATATGAAACTCTATGCCGTAGGGTTCGTTTTATACACCAAGGAAAACACTAGCAGGCTTTACAAAACGTTGGTGGTTATCTGTGAGGGGTTTAATACATATCCTTTCCTAAGATATCTCCTAAGATATCTCTAAGATACTATACTTCTATTCTGTTACATAAACAGACTTAACTACATATGACTAGTACTAACTATAGTACTGCCACTGTACCAGTACTAACTATAGTACTGCCAAACTTAACTTAGTACTGCCAGACTTAACTTAGTACTGCCAAAACTAACTAATACTACCAGACTTAACTGTTATACTACCAGTATTAAGTCTTTTATAATATTTTTCCCAAACATATACCTCTTATAGAAAGAAGATGGGGACAAAGCTGCTGCCTCTGCTATACGGGCTGACATGCCCGGGGATAGGATCAGCTGAGTACACACGGCCATACGTGTGGTCCTATGGTAGAATGAAACTCGGGTAGGTGTAGGGGTAGGTGAAACATGAGTAAGTAGATGATCTAGTGAGAGTGGTGAGGTGGAATCTGATGAAGCTGATGAACAAGATGAATCAGTCCTAGTACCTATTGGCTCAAAAACCTTAAACTCCTCACCCATAAGGGGTACTCTATAAGATACTGACTACAACTCCTCTACCTCTGAAGGAGCCTCCTCTGGGTCTGACTCAGTATCTGTATCAACTAGTTGTGCCTGCCTAACCGCTACATAGGGGTCATCAGGTAAAGGGACGGGCACTCAAGAGCTCTGAGCTCCGTCAGCCTGGGTGATAGTCTCCGAATCAACATAAGCTGGGGTAGACATGACCTATGATAACACGGTAAAGGGTATAAGTATTTTTACAAAATAGCATTACTCAAATTACCAGCATCACAATGCCTTACATATATATAATCAACATAACATTTGGAATTAGGTGTTCATAACCATATATACTGATAGACTTATCATTTCACACACAAACAAGATTAAAAGGAAGAACTAGAGAGAGATGGGTTTAGAGAGAGAAATATCAAAAGAAAAAAGTGGCTACACATTAAAGAGAAAAATGAGCAACACCCTCTCCACATGAGGAGAGGGCTTTATATAGTATAGTACTTGGGCTAGCCTTGGGTTTAAGTGGGCTTCCAAGGCCGGGCTTGATATCTAATGGGCTTAAAGCCCGTAACTAGGCCCACTTAGCGTATAGAATTCCCGGGAACATTTACTAGACTAATACAAGGTTCGAGAGTCTTAATGACCCTCACTTCACATAAAACTAGGTTTAACAATCTCCCCCTAAGGGGTGGTCATTACGCATAAGGCTTCACTTCTTGTTTCATTCTTTAGTCTTGGAACCTTGTTGTCTTGGGAATTCTTTTAAAGTTACTTTTACATGCTTGTAATTATGGATCTTGATCTTTAACTTGATATGCTTTGACAAAATACTGAGATCGTGGTCTTTGGCCTTGATTTGTCTTAACAGCTGAGATCTCTAAATCTTATCCTTGAATCTTTCTTCGCCTTGCGATCTTGTTGTCCCACCCTCATGCTCATTGGTTCTTGAAGCCTTGCATACTATCTCCTTCAAACATTTTCTTTAACATGATTTATTGTACAGATCAGGGGTTAGAATGGTTACTTGATCCATTTGTGAGATATATCTTTGTTGTTGTTCGGCACATTTGTCAAATATGTTCCTTTTAGGGGGTGTTGTTACATCAAGAGATTGCGGAAAGGGACTTTGACTCATGTGCTTACGTTTCATTATGTTTATCATCTTATCGATTGAGCATGAGGTCTTTGAATCTTGACTCGGCATGGACTAGAAGCTGCTACCATTGGGAAACCTGCAAGTATAGGTTAGTGATAAACATACATAGACAAAAGTGTCTTTGTTACTTCATCAAATTAGTTATATAACACGATTCCTTGTTAATCAGTGTCTAAATAATTCCCATGGCAGTAGAATTCATAAGAATCTCCTTGACATGGCTTTTGCAGTTTACTAGCCGTTCTTATTATCGGAGCGTCTCAAAGTAGACAACACGGTAAGAGTGAATCAGATAGTTACTATCTTTCTGATTGAGTCATCAATTCATATAATGGACCATTACCGATATCCAGTTAACACAAGTTTGATTCTTATAGAATCTCGCAAGGCACCTACCTAGAGCTTGTTTGATGTTGATTCAAGCAGGATTTCCATCGTTTCATTGTGAATACTAATGAGAGTACACTCTGGATTTTCTGGCAGTTATCACAGGATAATCGTAGTCTTTTTGATCCAAATGTTGTATAATGTTATTCGACATTTTTGTATATTGGAATGTATGTCCTAGTGAGATTTTTGAAGGATCTCGTTGTCTCTAGACTCTATAAGTGCACATTTATTATTTGGTAATCGAAGGCTGGAGCGGACTGCCACCTTTTCAATATCAACGATCTCGGAATGAGAAAGCCGATAGAAACGTGTTGATCTCCGTATGAAGTGAAACATAAATCTTTTGAGAGATTCTGAGTGGCTAGGGAGGGTTGTGCATTGCATAACTGGGTCTATGATGTCAGTCTTCAATATCATAATCATCTTTGTGATTACCGATAGATTATGTATTGGCCTGGTTTCTGCCTAGGGTTGTATAGAGGGCTTCTTTCTTTTCACCTTTATCCTTACCAATCTTTTTTCATTATTTCAACCCCTTAAGTGCTTACCGAGACTTCATGGCTAGTACCTTGTTGGGTTTGTTCTAGTACTAGCTCCATCGCGCCACCGAAAACATCTCCGGGTCTCACTTTACTCCTTTTTTCAATCATACCTAGGACTTCTATTCTATATAATGGAGTGTTCCTGGGTAGATCCCTCTAGTTCTGGCTGGATCATGGAACAAATTTACCTAACCTTAACCGCCCTATAACTCCTTAAGAGACAACAGTTGGTCAGTCTTTGGGTATTGCCATAAAGATCCATAAAACCATTTAAAAAATCAATCAACGTGTCTGAGAAATCATTTATGACACATTAAGAGTTTTTAGAGTTACCAAAAAGCTCCCCCTACACATATGCACCATATTATGAAAGAGTTTTGCAAATGCGAGGTTTGGGAACGCACTTATAGATTGAAGATCGTATCCATATTAATCTTATTGATCACATTTTAATCACTATTCCCCCCTCAAAAATTGCATATGTGGTGAAATTTTTTAAAATATTATTGAATTAAAAAACAAGTTAATGTTCGGTAATTCACATGAGTCTAACTAAGTCTTGGGAGAACATAAGAGCATGCAGAATGAAACTTATTATTATACTCCCCCTCAATAAAAGATTAGAGTGAAAACTTAGAGTGGGAGTTTGTTGAGCACATAATTTTGAAATAATTTAAAATTTTCTTTTTGAAAATATCTTGAAAAATTATGCTCAACAGGAAAATGATTTTATATTTTGCTTTTATAGGTTTTATAATTTTATATTTTGTTTTTCTGATAAAATATATACAAAGAATTACCGAGATTTTGTAAGACGTTCAAGTTCCTGAGAAGACAAGCTGCGCATACCAAGACGACGAACCAAATAGTTGAATCTATCCACTAGAAGAGCTTTGGTGAAGAGGTCGGCCAGTTGGTAATCCGTCTTGACAAAATACAATTCAATCGTACCCTTTTCCACATGTTCTTTTATGAAATGGTAGCGGACGACGATGTGTTTGGTTCTTGAGTGTTGGACCGGGTTGCAGGATATGGCTATGGCTGATTTCGAATCACAATAGATTGGAGTGTTGTTGAAATGAAAACCATAATCCGTTAACTGTGTCCGCATCCAAATGACTTGGGCACATCAAGCGAATAGAGACACATATTCTCCTTTCGCGGTTGACAGCGCCGTACAGTCTTGTTTCTTTGATGACCAGCTCACTAGCTTTTTACCTAAAAACTGAGCTCCGCCAGAAGCACTCTTGAAGGTTTCTTTACATCCCACATAATCAGCATCTAAAAATCCGGTTAGTTCAAAACCAGAATCCTTCGTATACTAGAGACCCATATTAATGGTTCCTCGGAGATAACCTCCTTGAGGTGCTTCTCAGTTGGCTTAGCCTGGTACCGAGCACATAAACAAGTAGCATGTATAATGTCCGATATACTTGACGTAAGATACATTAGGGCACCAATCATGCTACAATATTTCGTTGCATCGACTATAGTCCCATTTTGATCTAGGTCAAGTTTGTCTTTGATCTCCATTGGAGTTCCAACAGGATCACAAGTTTCCATTCCATATTTTTTAAGGATTTCTAACACGTAATTGGACTGGTTTATGAAGATGCCACAGGGGG
>BQNB010030136.1:6969-55143 GCA_026074375.1 Tanacetum coccineum
TTTTCAATCATTTATCAAATCTCGGGGATGAGATCATGTTTGGTTTACAAAATGGATGCAAGTACATTTTAAATTCAAATATTACGAGTTTGCCTAAGTAGCTATAACCCACTATGCCTATCATCATGAACTGTCAATTGCATAGATGTAATTGTTAATTTCACTATGTGAGCGTGAATCTTATGAATAGATCTATTTGGGATTAACATCCCCGTTCTGGCAAGTAGCACTTGCTAGTTTATCGGTTGGCTGGAAACGACGAATGTATACTATTTGGAATCATAGATGTTACGGGTTGAACATCTACATTGGGCACCATCATTCATGTGTATTTGATATACATACATTGTTTATCTTCAGTGTCATGAGCTTAGTGTATTTCGTAATACATTTTTATGATACTGTATTTGTTACTTTATTATAGAGAAATCTTGATATCTGCTTCATTCAATTTATAAACCTATAAATTCACCAACATTATTATTGACAGTTTAAACATGTTTTCTCCGGTCAATAAGGTGCAAGTCAAGGATACATTGGGTGGTTGTCTTTTGAAGTTATATTATTATAATGATTTACGTGCATTACATTTTGGGATATTGTTATGTTGTGAAATCTGTACATTATCAAGTCAAACAAGTTAAGCCTATGAGCTTTGTAACGAACCATTTATGAAATCTAATGTATCAGTTTTTAAATGACTATTTTAGAGGTCGTTCTCATAACTTGTGCTATTAATCTATGAAGTAATACCCCCAGAACATCATATTTTGTTGTGGCCCATTTTGGGGGTGTTACAATTCTCTAGTTAAGCCGGACTATTAATGAAGAACATTGTCACCCATAAATCAATAATTACACCCAAATCGTCTTAACCTACCTTGTATGTACTCGCTTTTAGTACATTATTGTGTTAACCTAAGTTAATTATTGAGTACACGATTGCTAAGTCCTTATCCTTGTAAATACTATTTTTGGACGATTGAGATTCATGGTAGTATTTATTTCATGGAAGAATGGGGAAGAAAAGTTAAATCAATACCCCCATATGTTTGTCAAATGAACTCCATGTTATGTTGATCCATCTCAATTCGAGTCATTAGTTAGATTGTAAAAAATTGAGTATGTAAAAGTTCAAGTGTAGGGGTGTATCTATAAACCCCCATGATGTATTATATGTTTAAGTAATGGCAGGGCAAAAGTGTACGAAAAAAACGTATATAAAGAAAAAAATGTATATAAAAAAAGAGTGAAAAAATGTACGGGCTGCCATTTGCTTATGTTTATGTTTATATTAGAGTCAAGAAACAAAAAAGAAAGAGATTGGTGTAGAGTTTGTATAATTTGTCCAAGTCTTTTGCTTAGCAACCAAACCAACGTGTATTCTTATAAATAATTAGCTAACCCATCCACTCCAAATTCACCAAGTCACCACCCAAATGTATCCCATCCGTTTCCATTTCCATTAATGCTATCTTACACCTACACCCCACAACCCTTTAAAAGACCTCTTGGATAGTAATGAATAATGCTTACGCCTAATGGTGGATGTTTGATCCTTTACCAAGCCTATGGTAATTTATATGCTATGACATGTAATGAGTTTTGATTTTCTATTTCCCCATTATGTTATAAATTATTATACACCCGAGTGAAAGAGAGAATCCCAAACACTTATGTGAGGTGCTAGTATATACTTTTCGTGCTTTTAATTATGAGGTCTAGAAGGTTGTGTTGTAAAATACTTTTAAAGAGTAGGTTAAATGACCCTCATATTACTATTGTCTAGGTAGAAAAGCCCATTTGCTTGAGGACAAGCAAATCCCAAGTGTAGGGGTATTTGATGAGGTGTTATTTTATATACTATTTTGGGGTTATTTAACCCCCTAAATCATGCAAATATGCCCAGATTATGTGCTTAATCGTTTGTTTTTAGGTTTTTAGCACTTGGATGGCATTTGTAGGAATACACGTGACTTGGGCTCATTAGAGAAGAAACGGACAAGATTACGGACCTACACCAAATCCATGAAGAAGTATTATTTAAAGAGCGTGGAGACGGCGTCGCATGCATAAAGCGATGCCGTCATGATCTATCCAGTGACGGCATCAGAGATCTAGCGACGACGTCAGGACGTGACCGACTTAAAGAGGATCTAGAATCATCTACGTAGCGACGGCGTTAGGACTTCAACGTGACGCCATCGCAGCGATATCTCTATATATACAAAACCGATTTTATGGTTTTAAGTGTGTAATTTTGTATAAATTTTAGGAGATGAACCCTAGTCTTTGTAGCAGCTTTAAAGGTCGTTTTTAGGGCCTCAAAACCCTATTTTAACTACCTCCTATCCATGTTTTAATCAAGTAAGAGTGTTATTCATTAATCATTCAATATGTCTGTGTGTTATGTGATTAATCTATGTTCTTGCTTTATCCTTAACATGCTAGGCTAAACCCTCCTTGGTATTTGCTTATGATTGCATGAAATTCAGATTGTTGATCCTTTTATTGTTTCTTCTTGTTAATGAATGTGCGCGTTAGACTTTAGAAAACTAGCCTTTGTCTGTATTATTTTTGACACGTCTAGGGAAACGTGAGTGCGTAGAAAGGATACCATCGGGTAACAGTCTGCATACTACCTTACCCTATTATATGGTTGACCCCTCTTAAGATATTTTATAAGCATTTAATATACTCTTAGGGGCCTTGTAATAGTCTTCATACTACCTTACTTGTGCGTTGCCTTAACGAAATATTAGAGTAGTAAGAAAGGATACCGTTCTGTAATAGTCTCCAATACTACCTTACCCCTTAGATGGTTGATCCCTCTTAAGGTATTTCACACGCATTTAAAATACTCTTAGGGGCCTTGTAATAGTCTTCATACTACCTTACTTGTGCGTTGCCTTAACAGAATATTAAATAGACAGCAGGTTCGTGTAATCCGTTCATGACCTAGGAAATACTTACACATTACTTCTCAAGTGTGACAATGCAATAGTATAATGGATTGCCTAGCAAGGAGTGTGGCATCCCAGGTGAATACGCTTCATTGTATATTTGTTATTTAGTTTATTAGTTTAATTAGCTTAAAACCAAACCTCTTTAAAATCATAATTTACTTGCTTTTATAAAATATAAAAACACAAAAATAATCTCCCTTCAACCTTTAGACCTTAGTGAACATTCGATCCGGCCTTCAGTGCTATTCCCCTAGAGAACGATAACAACCCCCAAGTCTTTCCTATACTACTACTAAAACGGTTAGGTACTCTGCCTAGGGAGTTGTAAAACTTCTTGTTGAAGTCCTACGACGACCGCATCAGTGTCTCAGGGAAACACGGAGTCAACACTAGTTTGAATGGAAAAGACGTAAATAGATAGGGACCATTGATGCAAAATTTGTAAACAACAAAGACAAATCATGCAATTTAGACTTATGTTTATGACTTAAATGATCGTTTCTATGCAGTTACGGTGACGCTTCATTTTCTACTTACAATGATGACATCTCAGATTCTATGCACAAAAATTGATATTTTGATTTAGTTATTCATATCTTATCCCACTCATTTCTTCTCAAAGATACATCTAAATTGCTTACTTAAAATTTTATTAAATGGCCACTTTTGAGGTTCTGGATGAACTTTTTGGAGTTACGGTTCTACAGAGTTAACATAAGCGTATGCAGTTTTGGTTGTGACAAGAGATTGCCGAAGAAGATGGTTTCTGGTGAGGTATAGTCTACCTCGGAGCCTCCGAACAAGGAACATAGCTTAAACACCTCCGCCGGACTAGCACGGGCTAAGCCAGACATGTACTCTAGAGAAACTAGTATGTCGAAGGACAGATCAGGTCCGGAGTCTCCAGTCCTAGGGCTAGACTAGCAACACCCAGGGGCGAGCCGACGAAGGTACAATACTTGGTTAGGACCACTGTCCTTGGGATGACATGTAGCTTACAATTATACCAACAAACAAAGAGGGAACACCCACTCAGCGATTGTCTCGTTGAGCCCTAGACGACAAGCACCTTTTGTTGTCTGGTGAGGACTCAAACAATATAAAGAGGGGAGTTTACTCTCTCGGGACGGACCATGTAACACACACTCCAGACCATATTTGTATCTTTCTCTTGTTCTCGCAAATTCTCATATCTCCGTACTTACTCTCACGCCGGGTTGGGTCCAGGTCTATAATCCCGGGGCGAGCTAACGGTGTTCTTTCTTATTTTCAACTAGGATACGAAGGAGGAACCTCCGAAGGAGCCAAGCTGATCAGATAACTCACAAAGATAGAGGTCCTTTTACCAAGCCTAAGGAGGCCACATAAATTTACCTCACATTGGCGCCATCTGTGGGACCCGGCATCCCAATCTACTTGAGTTTGAAAAGAAAGCAAAGTCATGGCTGACTCGCAGCTATCGGAATAAGAAGCCCAAGGGGCAGAGTTAAGAGGCGTGGGAACGGGGTCACAAGAAAGACCTTCCAAACCAGCCCTACTCCCCCGAGTCAACCTCCCTAGTTCATTACTAGAAAAAAACATGAACGAGTGGAAACGCATGGTAAGAGATTCAGGGACGATGAAATGAGGACGAATAGTCAAGGCTCAGAAAGAATCCCACCTATTTAGTAGGATGAAGCAAGCTCCAGCACAGTCAATTGACTGAGGGATGGCCCATGACAAGGGTATGTTGGGAATGATTAGGGGCAAGGGACGCCGGAAAAGATCATACGAAATGATGGAACCTTAGATGGACAATGAAATTCTTTCCTTACGTCCTAGATGCAAGTGGTTAACTCTCCTATAATACTCGAGGCTTACGAAGGCTTCCAGGTTCGGAGGATATACGTGGATGGAGGAAGTTCCTCAGAGGTAATGTATGAGCACTGTTTTAGAAATTTAGGAACAGAAATAAAGGCAAAACTCAGGGAGTCACGGGTGCCGCTGGTCGGATTATCCGGAGAGGTAAACTATTTGATGGGGGCTATCGACCTTAACATAACCATGGTAGAACTAGATAGAATGCCCTTTTATATTGAACAGTTACCATCGGAGTTTCGTGGATGGATAAGTGTTCATCTCCATATATGCATATGGGCAGGACAGGATATGAGGAGCTTGGGGCAATGCATCACATCCCATTTTTTTTTTTTGATGATTATATGTTCCCTACGGCAAACGGAATCACGACAATGGTAACTAAGAAAGAGACTCTCCAAGAATGCCGAAGGATGGAGGAAGCACATGGACATGCCCTAGAAAATATAATGACCCACCCCCGGATGAAAGCTTCTGAACCAGATGATTCATCTATAAAGAAAAGAAGGGAGACCCAAGAGGAGCAACGTCTTGAGGCAGGGCAACCTGATGTAACTACGCCACGTTCGTCGCCGCTGGAAAGAAAAGCCACCCTGAACGAAAAGAAAAAGGATAACAACAAAATGGTCGACGACCTGAGGGAAAAAAACCTCCAATAAGGTGGCGTGTTCATGACCAAATATCTGGATCAACCCATTACGATAGGGAGGAACCTATCCGCAGAGGGTAGAGCCGAATTAATAAAAGTGTTGCGTAAGCATGCCGACGCTTTTGTCTGGGTTCTGACGGATATGACCGGAATACCCCGTTTTGTTGCAGAACACGAGTTAAAAACATATCCTCAAGTAGAGCCAAGGGTCCAACAAAAGAGGAGCATAGCTTTAGACAGAAGGAATGTGGTAAAGAAAGAGGTGGAGGAATGGCTTAAGGCCGGTATAGTGAAAAGGGTGCGATACCCCACATGGGTGGCTAACGCCGTCCTAGTAAAAAAGGCGGATGGTAGTTGGAGGATTTGCATTGACGTTAAAGACATGAACAAGGCCTGTCCTAATGACCTGTTGTAAAATTAACATACGTTCTATTTATTAGCATCATTTTATCCATGTATAATGTTTGTTTTTTATTGTGTTTATATAAGATTTGATACTTAATCGCTTATTTGTATGAATCTCAGTTATTATCGAGCATTTGGCAAAAGATGGAGAAAATGACGTGTTTTGAAGCATAAACGAAGAGTTTGAGAAAGTCGACTGATTCTGACATCAATACGCCGTATCATTCTAGAAGAATACGTCGTATCTAAAGACTTTGAAGAACTCAAGACCATTGCCTGACTTTGAAGAATACGCCGTATCCACATCAGTAGATACGCCGTATATGATACTTTGGTCAACTATCAAGAAAAACACGTTTACGGCCAATACTCCGTATCCGAATACCCAATACTCCCTGTTGGTAGAAATATTGCGATATTTAATCTATACATTCTCTTTATGTTTTGGTGATGACAAACATGCAACTTATAACACATAACATAAAGTGCTTAAGTTACTCGTAATCACTAATCATCAATTCGTCAACATCTTTCGACGGTCTCACAGTTTTCTTCTAACACTAATTTAAGTTGTACCCGACGGTAAATCACTAAAAGGTATGAACTCTCAAACAAACTTTAATTTGTTGAGATGATCAAGAATTTTTTTAAACCTTACATTTATAAAATGGGACAAACATTTTTAAAATATATACAACACATTTTTGTATTTATAAGAAATGTTTTATTCAAAATAAATATTTTGAATTCAAATTTTCCACCTAAAACGGCTAGAAAAAGTCCGGTAAACACCTCTCCTGAATAGGACAAAAAGATGAGCGTCTGAAAATGAGCGGCCCCCTTAATTATAAGGGGGTCGGCACCCTATTTAAGGAGACCTGCCATAGACCCTGCTTCTCCAGCTTGTCCTATAAATACTGGACTATTCCCTAACATTTTTCTTACCTCTTTGCACAAAGTTTTCTCAGATCTAAAACCTCATTTCAAACCCTTTCCTTTGATCACTTAACTTATTATAAGTTTGTTTAAAATGTGATCTAATCATCCATCCATTGAAGTGCAAGAGAAGAACTTTCGTTATCATTAAGATACGAAGTTATGTAGGCTACTTAGGGCATTCGTGACATGTCTTACATTCACAATATATAGATCGAGTCCATGTATTCCAAACTTGTGTAATTGCTTGATCATGGTGATCATGGTGTATATTGTAGTTAGATCGTGGTGATCTTACCAAGTAATGTTAGATAGTTGTGATATAAGTAGTGTGGTGAAGTGAAGTTGTGAAGTTGCGAAGAAGTTGTGAAGTTGGGAAGAAGTCGTGAAGTTGTGAAGTCGTGAACAAGTCGTGAAGTCGTGTTGTGGTAGATTGGTTCTAGCTAAGATTAGAACTCGACATTTAGCTTTGTGTCGTAAATCGGTGTAAGCAACGTTGTGTACGATTTTCTCCGCCTTAAGGGAGCTTGTTGACTAGTGAAGTAACTCTCGAGTTGGGTACTCGGGGAGTGGAGTAGGGCGAAGAGGTGCTTCGTAACCGAACCACTATAAATCATGTGTCCCCCCCCCCCCCCCCCCCCCCCCCCCCCCCCCCCCACCCCCCCCCCCCCCCCCCCCCCCCCCCCCCCCCCCCCCCCCCCCCCCCCCCCCCCTTTTGCATTTCCTTTCATCTATCTTCTTTACATTATATACTTCGCATTTACCTTATATTTATACTTGCATTTGTGTGATGTTTTGATTATATAGTTTTAATTATGTCTTAAATAAATGTGAATATTGTGTGTTGGTTTGTATTGTTGTAAATCGATGTATTAATATGTGTATATAACTTGTATGAACACTCATCATATTGTATCACACTTGATCGGTAATTTGATACGAAACATTTTAAGATTTTTAATGGAAACGTATTGCACCCCCCCCCTCTCACAATTTCCCGACAATTGTATCAGAGCCACGCCGCTTTAATTTTCAAAACAAATGGTTTTAAAAATTGAGTACGATCCATGTATCAAATTACCCATTAAGGGGGATTAAATATGAAAAGTGTTTTTGTTGATTAACTTGTATTAGTTTTGATTTATATACACTAATGATACTAGCTCGAGATAAAAATGATGCTTAAAATAAGTGTTATATCTTCGGTGTTAAATTCAGAAAGTTGTACACCTTTCCGCAAAGTCAAAAAATATTTTTTTTACAAAAATTGAAATTCTGAGTATCAAGTGGGCGACCCCCTTAATTCCTGGGTGGCCCCCTTAATTTTAAGGGGACCACCTGTCTGATTCGGCAGTTTTTTAGAAATTTTGAAAAATCATATAAAATCAATCGTAAGTCCATAGAAGTCGTGCCACCTGTCATTTCAAAGAGAATTAAGTCTACTTTCATATAAAAATACTTCCAAGTATTTATTTCAAACTTAATTTAGTCAGAAAGGCAAAATACTACTTATTGTCCAAAACGTTGAGTCTCGTTTTAACGTAAAACTTGTATTTTATCTTTTCCTTTCGAGTCGGACATTTCTAGTCAGTATATCTTTGAAAAATGATGTAATTAACTTTTCAAAAATATTAAACTTGATTTTTGAAATGGGGAGGAAACTAATTTGTCTTCAAACAAAACCGAGCTAAGTATACATTGTTGTTATATAGTACATTAATAACTTCGAGCAAGTACGTTTATGTGGTATGCATATCGTGATTTGTGCACTTATTTATATCTTAAGTTAGTAAAAATTATTAAATGATCGTTGCTACTTATAATTAAGCTAATTGAATATCTAAGCACATGTGTCATGTACACTATTCGTTTGTAGCTAGTTTTTCGGATTATGAATAACTAGAACTTATGCTAGATTTCTTGCATTAAGATTGCAAAATTGTTCTTGCATTGCATAATAGTCATTGATCAATTATATTACAAATGTTACATAAACATCTTGTAAATCTTTTCGGGTATGGGAATATATTTAGGAATAAGAGTTCAATAACATGTCAAGTATATTATTAAATGTGTTAAAACTAGTCACCTAAATATTTCCAACAATTTAATCTATTTTCAACAACACGTTTAAATATTTTCAACAACTTGCTTGGTTTGACCTTGGGTTGGTTAAACAAAAGAAAAGATTGTATTAATACATTAATAACTAAGAAAAAGAGAATGCTTGTGCTTGCATGGTTTTAACGTACACATAATTATTATTTTTTTTAAACATATAGTATTTTACAAAAGATGTGTGTTGTATAAAAATGGTTAGAGAATCTGACATCATAAAAAGTCAAAATATGTATAATAAAATTTTAATACATATCAACAAATAGTTTTGCACAGTAAAATTTACAACTAATCTTGGGATTAATGGAACACACTATTTAAATATTTATCTATTTTCTTTTAAATGAGTGTTCGTGAGGGTCAAGAAAGATTTCAAGAATATATCAATTCATTATTCAAATTATGGTTGAACTATAGAAACATGGGATGAACTTCGAACCGCTTTCAGCCGTTTCTTTCCCCTAACTCTTTTCGACCGACTCCTCGGATAAATCCGAGCTTTCTCTTAATACGAGAACGAATCTCTAACCGACGCTTGGCTTCGTATGAAGGAAATGCTCCGAAACTGTCATGGTCACAATCTGTCCAAAGGCAACATTATCAAAATCTTCTATCATGGTCTAAGCGAAATAACCCAAGAAGTTCTAAATGTCGCAGCTGGTGGTATTTTCCTCTATAAAACACCATTAAGCTTATCAGCTCTGAAAAGATAAAAGTCTTACTCAAGATCGACTGGGCTAAAAATCAAAAACCAAAACCATCTCTTAAATTACGTTGGATTTGCTGATGATGCTAGCAGTTAATTCCAATCACTGTCCAAAATTATGGCTCGAAATGGATGCCATGACACGCTGAAAATGGATGCTCAGTTTAAAGAACTCAAAAACCATGTAAAAAACAAAAACCCGATCTTGATGAAGATGATTATACCTATGTCCCGAGAAGAAGAGACAAATTCATGCAAACTTTTTCGTATGATCGTTTTTACAATGATTAACGGCGACCGAGGACTTCGAATCGCGTTAATTGACGTTCAAACAACGATAAGTAGTTTCAATCGAGAACAACTACCGATCCAATACTGATGATAAAACCATACGTCTTATCAAAAACATCAACGATTTCATGAAATCTCAGCAATCGACCAACGCTTTCGTCAAAGAAACATTTATGGATCTCAAAACCCAACTCAAAACCGTTGCCAAAAATCATCAAGCTTCAATTTAAAACCTTGAAACCAAGTTCGATAGACTTGTTGACAAGCAATCTGGTCGACCTTCTGGATCTCTTCCTAGTAACACTCACCAAACCCAAATGGACACATTTCCTATGACTTACCAACCACCATAATCTCGGCAGGAGCATGTCGAATGTTGTATTCACAGAAGTGCGTAAATCCTTACATACCCACAAGTGAACTCAAATGATCAAAAAACTAATTCTAAAACCTATCAATTTCGACGATAGCGATGAAGAAGACGAAGAACCTACTCAACACGAAATTAAATATCCAAAACAGTCAAGGAAACTACATTACCCAAACCATACAAACCAAATATCCCGTATCCTCAACGTCTAAGGAAAGAAAAATATGGAAGCTCAATACGGAAAATTTCTCGACGTAATGCACAGTATCGTATATCATTGTACCTTTTATCGATTGTCTTGGCCGGAATGCCTAATTATGGAAAATTTCTCAAGGAACTCATAAGCAACAAACATAAAATCGAACAAATTTCTTCTGCTTTCTTAAGCGACGAAAGTTCAACGATGATCCAAAACAAAGTTCCACCTAAACTCGGAGACCCCGGAAGTTTTCTTATTCCATGTAATTTCAACAAAACTTTCTCCTGCAATGCCTTAGCCGACCTTGGTGCTAGCATTAACCTTATGCCGTATTCACTATAAGCCAAATTATCTCTCGAAAATCTTAAACCTGCTAAAATGAGCGTAAGATTAGCCGACAAATCATTCCAATACCCTGTTGGAATAGCTGAAAATATGCTCGTTAAAGTTGGTAAATTCACCTTTCCTGCTGATTTCGTTATTCTCGAAATGGAAGAAGATAGTAAAGTTTCACTTATTTTGGGACGACCCTTTCTTCACACTGCTGACGCAGTAATTCGAGTTAAACAGAAACAACTCAACATTGGAGTTGGAACTGAACGAATGTTTTCAATATCTATTCTGCAATGAAAAATTCATATTCTATCGATGATATACAGTTTCGCAGTTATACGATATCTTCGATGAATATTCTTGAGGAAGATTTCGACGCTCTTCTAGACGAAGGTAGTAAAATTCTGCATTCCATTGAAGGAACCCTTCTCGAAGAAGAAATCTTTGCTGAATTTGATGAATTCATGGCAATGACTGCCGATGAAAACTCTGACTCTGAATCCGATACCAAAGATCCGCCATTTGAAAAAATCCCATTCAATATGATTTTAGATTACAAACATCTCTCGAAGAACCTCCTACGGATCTCGAACTTAAACCCCTTCCTGATAATCTAGAATATGTATTCCTGGAAGAACCTTCTTTTCTTCCTATTATCATATCATCTCAGCTATCCATGAGGAAACAAACAAACACATATATTGATTTTAAAAAGCACAAGCAAGCCTTTGCTTGGAAAACAATAGATATTCCTGGTATTTGCCTATCATTTTGCAAACACAAGAAACAACTTCTGGATGATAAGAAACCCGTTGTCCAAAAACAAAGAAGGTTAAATCCGAACATGCAAGAAGTTATCAAAAAAGAAAATCGTAAACTCTGGGATAAGGTATAGAATTGATCCAATTGCCGATAGTCCTTGGGTTAGTCCTATCTACTGTGTACCAAAGAAAGGTGGTATTACAGTTGTCACCAACGAAAATGATGAACTTGTTCTAACCAGAACCATTACAGGTTGGCGAGTATACATCGAATTATCGTAAACTCAATGAAGCAACCGCAAAAGATCATTTTCCTTTACCATTTATGGATCAAATGCTAGAAAGACTCGCAAGGAAATAAATATTTCTGTTTCCTCGATGGTTTTCTGGTATTTTATATTTCTATCGATCCTAATGATCAACCGAAATAACAACATTAACGTGTCTTTGGCCATTCGTTATTGAACGAATTGCCTTTCGGGCTATGTAATGCTCCTGCCACATTTCAAAGGTGTATGTTGGCAATCTTTCATGACTTGATCAAGAATCGTGTCGAAGTATTCATGGGTAGATTTCCGTTTTGGAAAAATCTTTAGGAAACATGCCTAAACAACTTTGATAAAAATTGCTCCAACGTTGTAAGACGCTCATCTCGTCCTAAACTGGGAAAAAATATCATTTCATGGTCAAAGAAGGAATTGTGCTCGGACACAAGGTGTCCAGTGCAGGACTTAAAGTCGACAAAGCAAAAATCAATGTGATCTCAAAACTTCCACCCCTACTAATATCAAAGGTGTTAGAAGCTTTCTCGGACATGCCGGTTTTTATCGACGTTTCATTAAAGATTTCTCGAAAATTGGCTTTGACTATACTAAACTGCTCTGAAAAAAAATTACTCATTTGATTCAACGATGAATGTCAAAAAAGCTTTTGAATCATTAAATAAGAAAACCTCACATCGTGTGCTCCTGTGATCGTCATGCCGAAACTGGTATCTTCCGTTTGAATGATGTGTGATGGCAAAGTTGATTTCGCTGTAGGAGTCGTCTTAGGTCAAAAAGATGGTAAAAACTTTCACCTGATCTACTTCGCAAGCAAAACCCTTAATTTTGCTCAACAAAAATACACCATAACCGAAAAAGAACTTATGGCTGTAGTTTTTGCATTTGACAAATTCAGATCCTTTTTATTCTCTCAAAAATCTATTGGTCATAACCGATAATTCAGCTCTAGCAATTATTCAAAAGCAAGATGTAAACCACGCTTTATTCGATGGATTTACTTCTACAATGGATTCAACATAGGAAATCAAAGATAGAAAGGTACCGAAAAATGTGGAGTCCGATCAACTTATCCCGACTTGAAACAATGAGACAAGCAATGAGAGTGAAGTCGATGATGACTTTCCTGGAGAAACTCTTATGGAAATCAACACCAAAGACGAACCGTGGTTCGCAGACTTTGCAAACTACCTAGTTAGTAATATTATACCAAAAGGGATTACATATCAACAAAAGAATAAATTTTTCTCTGACCTCAAACACTACTTTTGGGAGGAACCTTACCTTTTCAAAGTATGTTCCGATGGTATGTTCAGACGTTGTATATCTAGACCAGAAACCCAAACCATTTTAGATAAATGTCACTACGGACCAACAGGTGGACATTATGGACCCAACATAACTGCTAAAAAAGTTCTTGATTTAGGATTTTACTGGACAACAATCATCAAAGAAGCTCATACTCTAGTTCGCTTATGTGAAGCATGCCAAAAGACCGGAAATATATCAAAATGTGACGAGATGCCCTTAAACAACATTCAAGTATGTGAAATTTTAGACATATGGGGTATCGACTTTATGGGACCATTCCCGAAATCATATAAGTTTGAATACATTCTAGTCGATGTTGATTACATATCTAAATGGGCCGAAGCTCAAGCTTTACAAACCAATGATGCCCGAGTAGTAGTCACCTTTCTGAAGAGACTATTCTGTCATTTCGGAATGCCCAAAGCTCTAATCAGCGATCGAGGTACTCACTTCTATAACAAAATAATGGAAAAAACCATGAAAAGATATGGAGTTAACCACCGTTTCTCTACATTTTATCACCCTCAAACTAGTGGTTAAGTTGAAAACACGAACAGAGCTCTCAAAAGAATTCTTGAAAAAACTGTTAAAGACAATCCTGCTATTTGGTCAAGAAAACTTGATGATGCTCTGTGGGCTTTTCGCACTGCCTACAAAACACCTACCAGTACCACACCATGCAAACTAATATATGGAAAGAACTGCCATTTACCATTCGAAATTGAACACCGTGCATACTGGGCACTAAAAAATTGTAACCCAGATCTCATCGCTGCTGGTGAGAAAAGAATGTTCCAATTGCACGAGTTAGACGAACTTAGATACCAAGCATATGAAAACTCTCGTCTATACAAGGAAATAACCAAAGTCTGGCATGACAGAAAATTATGAATGAGAAAGGAATTCAAGCAAGAAAATAAATTCCTACTTTTTCACTCAAAGTACAAGTTTAAACTAACAAAACTTAGATGTCGATGGTTGGGACATTATGTAGTGATAATCAATATCCATCGGATATGTTGGACTCTATGAAAGGTTGAAGACGTTCATAGTCAATGGCCCCCGACTCAAACTATATCATGAAGAAGACAATGACCCAAAGGAAGCAGTCACTCCCTTTTCCCAAACAAATAACTCCCGAAATGCGAGTCTAGCTAACGACTCTCTTAAAAATTAGCTTCCTCGGAGGCAAACCCATGCTTTCACTTAAGTGTTTATGGAGGAGTTCTCCTCCATTCTCTTACTAATATCTTTATGTTTTTTCTTAAAAAAATCAACAAATTATTTTTCTCTTTGTGTGCTTTTGTTTATTTAAGCAGTAATCTAGCTTAAAATAATGTGGAAAATAAGACGTATGCTCAAGATTAGCTTACAGCTATGCATTTATTTATGCCTCAGGAAGTACCGTTTTCCTTCAATTTTCTCTATTTTATCTCTATTATCAGTTATCACATTGAGGGCAATGTTTAATTTAAGTGTGAAGGAGAGCCAAATAGGAAAAATTAATCATATTCTACTATGTTTGCCCTATTAAAAATTTCTAAACTAAATATTTTATTATTATGTTTTGAAATTAAAAAAAGTCTTTAGTAATGCAAGTCCGAACGGATGACATTATAGCTATCACACCCCAGTCTACTAAATTGTGAGAAATCTAAGCCTTAAAAATATTCGGGTATCCACCTTTGGTACCTAAGATAATTGATTCCGTTAGCTTGTTCGAGTTAAGGTTTGATTGCAGTCATATGTGTGTATTCCGTCGTTACGGCTGTGGACGTATGGTCGTTGTCACCTTTTTTGGAGAAACCCCACACCAACAATTGGTATTGGTTGAAAATTATATTTGAGAGAGCCGGTAATTTAGAAGCTCTAGAACTTGTGCTTAATCATCATTTACTAGACCGAAGCCTATCACATGAAATGTATCTCGCAAAGTTCTTATTCTCGCAAGCGCTCCTTTTAAATGCTATGTGCTGAAATATCTGAAACTTGAATGAAGAAAGTCCTGTGCTAAGCTTGTAAAAAAAGTTTATTGAGTTATAATAGTTTAAAGAATTAAAGGCTTATGTTCGGGCTTTGAAGATTGGATCCTCTCTAGTACCCAAGTTACCACCTTTGGTACAGGTTTCTATGTGTTAAGGTAACAAGCTTATGGTAGTTGTCTAGATTATGTCTATTCAAATTGAGTGTTCTTCACAAAACATATTTAAAACCCTATATTATGAGTGGTGGAGTGATTTAAAATGAAACACTATCCCTATGTGAGGTGTTATGTTATATGTCTATGCTGGAAAAGTTATCTAAAATGCAAACTCTCTTAAAAATCTAAATTTTCTCCACGTCACGACAAATGATTTTTTTCGCTTTCATTGATTGAGGACAAGCAATAAGCTAAGTGTGGAGGGATTTGATAACACCCAAATTATACATGTTTCTATGGCGTTATTTTATGTTTATTCTATCATTTCTCGTGAACTTTTGGTACTTAAATTAGCTTGAATTGCTTATAGGTTCACTTGAAGACTCTACAGGCCCAAGCTCATGAATCTATACACTTTGGGAGACGAATACGAGAAAAGAAAAGATTTCTAGCCAAAGTTCAAGAAGTCTGCCGCACTTGCTACATTATGCGCCGCACTTTCCCCTGAAACCCAAAACCGCCGCACTTATAATATTGTGCGCCGCACCTTCTCCTAAAGTTTGAAGAATTAAAGTCTAATAAATGCACCTGCATTAACTCCCTAAAACCGCCACACTTATTTATAAGTGCGCCGCACTTCCAGTATAAGCCATTAAATACTATCGCATTAACAACAACCCCCCCCCCCCCCTCCCCCCTCCCCCCCCCCCCTCCCCCACCCCCGCCTCAAAGTTCGACCAGCTACTTTTTCCTAGTGCGCCGCACTTTGCAACCTCAATCTTAGCCTATATATTGGGACAGATTTGCTTCCCTTCAAGACTATCTTCCTCAAGTCTATCCCATGTTACACACAAATAATTTTTCCTCCTTTCACCAAAACACCAAGAAACACCTTTTCCTTTTGAAGAAAAAGATCTAACGATCAAGAACGAAGAAGTTTTCTTACCTAGTTGTTGAAATAATGAAAGTTTATGTAAAGTGTGTTTTTGTTATGAACTTCTTAGCCATAAGAGGCTAAATCTCTCATGACTACTCGGTGAAGTTACGATAATGAATAAGTGTTTGGTATGATAATTGATGCTTAATACTTAAGCTTATGTTGCAAACATGTTATATCTTATCTTTATCAATTTTTTGCTTATCAACTTGATTAAATAATCATACGGTATAGGTTCGAAAGATCGTTTATGATCTATGTGGTTTAAAGATTTGTCTATGGTCTTTAACGTTGTGCTGAGAAATCCACTTTGTAATTGGTAAAACAAAATAAGTTTGATATTAGTATAACTAGATTATTGAGTGACACTTTGGTCTTGTCTAACTAAATATAAGTCTTAAGTTAATCAAGTTACTTCGTATTACATTTTTTGACGAGAAATTCATTTTTATAACATTATAGTCCCATCTCGAGGTCAAATTCATTTCCAACACTTATAAATTATTCTCAACTATTCCGAGTAGTTCATTTATTATTAGCAGTGATCAAAACAAAAGTTATTTTCAAAATTGTTAAAGTCCTTTTCTTTGATGTTTATTGGAACACTACCCTAATCCATGTGACGAACCTGGTCTTACCTAAAAAAGGTTATAACTTTGCATACGTGGGTTATACTTTTAACGTCATTGTTGTTGTTTCCATATATTTGTCCGGTATTTTCAGTCATATAAATATAAAGCATTTGAAACACAACATATTGTAAAAAATAGTTAAACTCATGTATTTTTAGTACCATCACAATTATTGATACATCTGAAGAATGAAGAATTATGGAAGAAATTATCCGAAGCTATAATGATCATGAAGATGGTGAAATTACAGTGTATTGTTCTAAAAAAATTAGAAAATCGATGCAAAAAAGAGGAGGAAATTCTAAAGATAGTCGGTTTGTTAAAACTTAAACCGATGGCATTATTTAAAGGATTGATTATTCGTTGATACGTGTTATAAATCAATGAAAGTTTTGTATAAAGTGCTAGATATCGCCACTTGGTTTTGTAAAAGTATGTATAGTATGAATGATTGAGAAGTTAACCATTACGGGAACGCCAACTTAGGTTGTTTTTGTTGATCTGTGATCAAGACGTTTGTGTAAATATTTTTGTGTCTTTATCATCGTAACAGTCGGGAAAGTATCTAGCAACTTGTACCTTATTTGTTTGGACTTAGTCTATTTGTTTTGTAAATTTTTATTTAACAACAATTATTTCTCTTTCCTAATCTCTATCCTTAGGTCTTACTCGAATGAGGATGCGAGCAATCACATGTGTCTATTCCATTGTTACGGCCATGTATGTGTGATTTTGTCTGCCTTGTTGGTTTATTACTTTTGGAGAAAGGATTAGAAGATCCATACCCTATATCACTTTTCATCCTAACCCTTGGTTTTACTCGAGTGAGAGAATTGAATGCAATCATATATGTTTATTCCATCATTATGGATGTGTATATGTGGTTTGTCGCCTTTGCTGGTTTACGACTTTTGGTAAAGACTACTAGTCCTATTCTTTAGCTTACTTGAGTTAAGGTTCGAATGCAGTCATATGTGTCTATCCCATCGTATGGTGGTGTATGTGTGATTTTATCATTTTCTGGAGATATTGGTATCGATTAGAGTTAGAAAGAGTGATCAACCTTAAACCTGTTTAAAATGAATGTACCTTTTGAAAGACTTGTCATCCTTAGCTTTTGGTGGTGGACGAATGTGTATCCTTGCCATGACTATGTTAGAATATCATAACGGCCGAGCAATTGAGAGAATTAGTTAAAGGTTACAAAATAGATTTATTTAGCGAATTGAGAGTTTTCATTTTTCCTATTTCGTAAGGTGTTTAGTTGTGTACTAGTAATTAAACAAATTATTGCTTAAAGGAAAAATCCTTGACTACGGTTAGGATACATTTTCTTAAATTTTCTAAAGTCTACTTGAGGATAAGTAGGATTCAAGTAGGGGAATATTTTATGACATCATATAACGTTTATTTATTAGCATCATTTATCCCATGTATAATGCTCGTTTTATATTGTTTTATAATAAGATTTGATACTTAATCGCTTATTTGTATGAATATTAGTTATTATCTAACATTTGGCAAAGGATGGAGAAAATGACGTGTTTTGAAGCATAAACGAAGAGTTTGAGAAAGTCGACTGATTCTGACATTAATACGCCGTATCATTCTAGAAGAATACACCGTATCTAAAGACTTTGAAGAACTCATGATCATTGCATGACTTTGAAGAATACGCCGTATCCACATCAACAGATACGCCGTATATGATACTTTGGCCAACTATCAAGAAAAGCACGTTTACGGCTGATACTCCGTATCCGACGACCAATTACCGTATTGGTCAATACTCCATATCCAGAAACCCAATACTCCATATTGGTCAATACTCCATATCCAAAAATCAAATATGCCGTATTGATGTGAGCTCAAGAAAATTCTAGAATATTTTATTTGTGGAGCCTACGCCAAGTAACCCCAATATGCCGTATTAAACTTTTTAATATGCTGTATCGACCAATTTTCAGAGTCTATAAATACCAAACCCTAAATACGATTTTAGATATGCTTTTAACCACCAAGTCTGATTTTTAAAAGATCCAAGAAGCCAAAAAGGTCCTACAAAGTGCTCCAATCCATAGGAAACCCCTTGTAATCTCTACACTCCTATATACGCGTTTGGTTAGCATTATGTTTAATCGTTCATCTATAATTTCGTGTATTGTTACAATGACTATAGGCTAATACCTAACTATAATCTAATCCTTATACTAACTATGAGCTAAGACTTGTTACAACTTTGGAAGTGACCGACACTTTTCGTGTTTCCAACAATTCTGATTGCATCTTGTAAATTGTGTGTTGTCTTATGTTTATCAATTTATACTCGCTTATGTGTTTAAGTATGCGACCTATCATTCAATTGGGTCTAGAAAGCAGACCAAGTGGACTAATACCCGGATATCTCTCCATATTGCGATTTATATATCTAGAGAAATAGGATCATAAGTAACGTACTATTTTTATTCATGGTTTAGTGAACAAGTTGGACTAGTAGGTGACCTAGGATCAACAAGTAACGTTCTGATTCCTTGGGTAAAGATTTGGACAAGTGGAATACTAGTATATAAAGAGTCATTAAGCAATAAGTTAGTAAAGTCTCGTTGAGCTAGGATTCGACAAGATCACCATTATTGTCTCCTAAGATAGATTATAAGAAACTGCGAAGAGGTTTGTGCGGATTTGGTTAATTGTGACAGAATTGCCAAGTCTAGGTCTTAGGAAGAAGTACCGCCTAAGTCTAGGAATGATATATCAACAATGAGACAGGACAATCATTGCACTTATAAGCTAAAACCAACATTACATTTGATTAAACATGGTTAATACGTTTTCCTTACATAAGGCTTGACCACTTCTCTATCTTCTAACTATCAAATTTGTGTGTGTTATTCACCCTATCTCAGTCTAGGTAAACCTAAACTCGTGCCAGTCTCTCAAGCTGAAAACCCCTCTTTTACCATTAGTTTAGGTTTAACTTAGGTATAACTTAGAATAACTTAGGACTAAGTTAGATAACTAAAATAATGATAATTAAGCATTAACGTTCTCGCTCTTAGTGATCGATACCCTACTTACCAACGAATCTACAATTGATCGGGTACACTGCCCATTAGTGTTGTTCTATCCACCTTCTCGTACTAGCAGAATGATAGAAATTAATAAAAATAGCACCAAAGTCAAATAGGATCCTACTAACATTGAGTTTGAGAACTGGCTAGATTCTAAATTTAGGAACCATAAGATAATGGATCAATCTACTAAGAATGCTCTATGGGATTATTGGAGAAGAGGAGACGATAAAGAGGTGATAACTGAGAATGAACTTTCTAATCCTAGAGATAATGACTCCATTAAAGAAAATGAGATAGCTTAAATCTTTAGGATCGATACTAATATATTTCCCTTCAAAACCCCTCTATGTCAATCATTCAAGGAGTTCAACTATCCTTCTCAAGTCAATGTCGATGTACTCACTAAAGATATACCTGGATTTAAGACATATGAAGAGTACAAGGATGATTGGATCTATGAGTGAAATGATGGAATACCATGGGTAAATGAGAAGTCATGGACTGAAGATGGAGAATAGACTGAACCTATTGGAAATATTCGTCATAAATGCAACCCCCTTCGCTTCAAAAATGAGACTGCTATATGACCTACTTATAATTGGAAGGAGGACGAATATTGCAACACTAGAGATTTACCTGGATTCATTCGTGATGGAAATTCGATTCCCTATGAAGATTATGACTGGTATGATACAATTAAAGATAATGAATTAAAGGAAGAAGCTTTGATTAATAAAATGATCCTAGAAGAATCAATGAACGTGATGGAAGAATCAAGTGACAACAAGTGGGACCATGATTCGCCCGTTGACAAATGGAAGGATTATAAGCACACTACTTACATTAAAACTGATGTATCCTCTAATCAACACACTTATAATAACGTTTGTTAAATAGTTATGGATCATTATAAAACTCAAGAGGAACAAGGATGGTTTGATGAACACGAGCTTATGGGAGATGACAATGATGACATCGGTTATTTAGAAGACTACTTAATTTAAAAAGACCCTCCTTACTATGTTGACGAAGATGAAGAAAGATCAAAAGAAAGAAGATGAAAGCTACTTGGAGTTCCCTACATAAAACCACCAACATGAAAAATGAAAAAAGTTCAAGGTAGTTAAATATTCATCTGGGCCAGCGGAGGAATATGTCGCAATCACGGAATATGAATATGACATTCGGGTCCGAACCGAAGAAAACGTTTCTCAAGTCTACCATGATATTTTTCGGAAGAAGGACGAAGGGTGGTTCGTAACAAGGACCAAGTGAAGAGCTGAAGACAAGTCTAACTTAAAGACTTTGCTTTAAACAAAAGTGCTTACCAGGAGACAACCCGAAATGTATTTTAATTTTTATCGAGTTTGTCTTCCCAGACTATCGATACGGCATATCCAACCTCAATGGATACAGCATATTAACTTTCTGAATGTTATCTAGTCTTTAATTTTTTGCTTTTTTTTTAAAAAATTTATTGTCAGTTCAGTCTATATGGCGTATTCATTAAATGAATACAACGTATTTGGCGACTGACCCGTGTCCAGATACTTTTTACAAGTCTCAATACGGTGTATCATGGTTTATGGATACGACGTATCGACTTCCTGTACCGTTTTAGGTTTTTATTTTGTTTTCTAACCAACCGAATACATGGAGATAGAATTTGCACTTGTATTCTTATGCTTAATACAAAAAGATGAAATTACGGCGGACTACATAATTTTAGTGAATCATGTGTGTTTGTTATCATCAGGAATCCAGACGTGTTTACAACACACATTCTTGCTCATAAACGCAACATGGAGGATCATACCGAGCAAATCCCAGGAGAGTTTCTCGTTCTAATTCTTTTAATTTCTAGTTTTTAATGTTACATTTATACAACGAGGTCATTGTATATTTAAAGTGGGGGGGGGGGGGAGAATTAGAACGCTTACTTGTCTATATTTTTTACATCAATATGCCTAATTTATGCTCAAATTTAAAAGAAATTTAGCATATTTTTGTGAAATTATTAGTTGCATGACCACGCACACATAAGCCATGTTAGATATTGTAAGAATTTAGCCTTATACGTTTCCCAATATTTACCCAAATTCCATAAAAATATGAGTGTGCCGATGATGTTGTAAACTTTAAACTTGGCTTGGTACATCTACTCGAGACCACAATAATAAGCACTATTTTTAATAGATGGAGTGACATTTTTAAACTGGTAAATTTCTAGGATTACACCAAAATTCCTAATATATGTTATGATATTAACTAACTACACTGGTTAGTTAACCCCCGTATAAACAATTTTGTTTACTCTTAGTTTTAGAGTAAGATACCCCTAGAAAACCTAAGCCATTCCTTACAAAAGATCCTTTTAACCTCCTTGAGGTGCTTCTCAGTTGGCTGAGCCTGGTATCGAGCACATAAACAAGTAGCATGCACAATGTTTGGTCTAGTTGACGTAAAATACATTAGGGCACCAATCATGCTTTGATATTTCGTTGCATCGACTAGAGTCCCATTCTTATCAAGGTCAAGCTTGTCTTTGATCTCCATTGGTGTACCAATGGGATCACAAGTTTCTATTCCATACTTTTTAAGGATTTCTAACATGTAGTTGGGCTGGTTTATGAAGATGTCACAGGGGGATTGGTTAACAAGTAAACCAAGGAAAAACGTCATTTCCCCCATCATCGACATTTCGGAGCGGCTTTTCATAAGGTCAGCAAATAATTAGGTATAGCTAGGATTTGTAGAACCAAAGATAATATCATCAACATAGACCTGTACCACTAAGATGCAGTTGTCGAAACGTCTTATAAACAGAGTAAGATCAATAATGCTTTTGTTGAAGTGATTATGTTGGAGAAATTTTGACAATTTTTCGTACCATGCCCTTGGTGCTTGCTTTAACCCATAAAGTGCCTTATTTAGCTTGTAAACATGGCTTGGATGATCAACATTGATGAAACCTTCAGGTTGACACACGTACACTTCTTCTTTTAACAAAACATGCAAGAAATTAGTTTTTACGTCCATTTGGAATACGGTGAATGATTTGTGTGCAACGTAGGCTAAAAATATCCTCCTGAATAGCTACCATCTAGCAACAGAGCGAAGGATTCTCAAAATCAATTCCTCCTCTTGGCGTACCGCTTACATCCTGACGAGAACTTGTTTCGATGACCGTGTTCTCTTCATCATAACACCCATACAACAAGCCATTGAAATGGAGAAGCTCTTCTTGCATTGAGTCAATACATCCAGGGTTGGTCATAGACTCTTTGACATTTCTTAGTTATATAGTGCTCACAGTCAATGCGTAGATGCACATTTCACTATCGGTTCGCAACTAATTTCTTATCAAAACTGGTCGTGAGAGTTCTCCTATCACTTTTTCCAGAGGGTGATCCTTAGCCCATTGATAGTCAGGTGGGTATGGTTGATCAAATGTATGCATATTCGATAGATCCACATATTGGGATGATGATTCAGCAGAACTTGTGGATGGTGGAGCAAAAGGAATGACAAACGTATTCCCATCGAACATAGCATTTGGAACATTATCAGCAACTGCTTCAGGTTGGAGTTGTGCTTGATATTCTTGTTGCTGAACATGTTGTTGTTGTTGTTGTAGCTCGTCAACATCTTGTTAAGTGTTTGGAATATCTACAACTTGTGAGGATGAATTTGTTGGTGTCGGTGTTTTGTCTGCTGTTGTTATAGATGTCGTTAGAGTCTGAAAAACTTGAGGTGCTGGGGCAGTAGGAGCAGTTCTTTAAGCAGCTGACAGTTGACCACCAATATAATCATCATACATAGCTTCAAACAATAATTCCAATTCACGTTCAGTTAGTTTTAGAGATCTTATTGTTGACGAAGCATAAGTAAGATCGAGTCCTGAACTGATATGTCCAAAAGTCATGCCTTGAAGCTCAGGTTTTGAACTGCGTTGTTCAAAAGCCATAGCTGAAAGCTCATCAAATGTGACATTCATCGTATCCATGATAATCTTTGTCCTTCGGTTGTATACTCTGTAAGCACAGGAATTAGCAGAATAACAAATGAAAAAGCCTATATCACCTTTTGCACCAAGCTTCCTAATACCCTCACGATCATTCTTGGGATAACAGAGAGCCCCGAATACATGTATAAATGAGATATCCTGTTTTCTGCCATTAATAAGCTCATATGGAGTTTTTCCAAATTGTCAGGGAATGATGGAGTGGTTTTAAGTGTAGCACACAGTAGCAATTGCTTCAACCCATAAGAATAACAGAGCACATGAAAAAATAAACATTGTTCTCGCAGCCTCTACTAATGTTCGGTTTCTTCGTTCTACGACTCTGTTTTGCTAAGGAGTTTTGACACAAGACGTTTGGTGAAAGATGCCAACATCATCAAAATATTGTTTAAGCACTTGATTCTTGAATTCTGTGCCATTGTCGGTTCTTACAATAATAACTGGAGCGTGTAGAAGGACTTGAATTCTATGCCCCAAATATACACGAAAGTAATCTAGGTATAAAAGATTTACCGAAAAAACAACTAAGAATCGAATATAACCCACAAATGTCACGTCTTAAAAAAACATAAATAAGCCGACTATATTAAGCACTAATAAGCTATGAATAAGCTCACACAAATCACTAAATACTCCTTGGCTCTTGATACCACATGCTACTTTATATCAAATCATCATCACATACGAAATAACAAAGATCTTAGAGAGAGAGAGAAAGAGGTTTTAGAGAGAGAAAGAAATAAAGAAGAAACATGGATGATTACTAATGAAAGAAAATGTAGCCAACACCCTGCTAACAAGCTATGAGGGTGGTATTTATACCCTAGAGAGGGTTTGCCACGTTGGGCTTTCTAATAGGCCTTAACGGACCGAATACAAAACAACTAATGGGCATTAGCCCGACACCTAGGCCCAATTAGCTTAATATAATTCCCGTAAACTACGTTTCCCTATACAAGGCTTGGGAATAAATAATAACCATCACTTTACTTTAAAACGAGGCTAACACTCAAAACATCAAAAGTGTTGGGTTTAATCGGTTATTTACGGGTTTATGTATGCTATTGAGGAATGGTGCTTTTAATTCTCCCATTAAACTTACTATCGTTATAGAGGGTAGTAGCTATCATTTATTATGTATTGCATGAGTTTACCGTTATAGACGGTAGTAGTTACTATCATTTATTATGTCTTGCATGAGTTTCTCAGTTACGAATTAGAAGTGAAGTTTGCAATAAGTTTCCTACTTCCAGTTAGTTACGAATTAGAAGTAAAGTTTGTAATAAGTTTCCTACTTCCTGTTATGTTGTTATGTTTTTCATTATGTATTTTAGGAATACTTTTGTTCAAGTTCTAGCAATTCATTTTTTCATTCACATTTCATATATAAAAGTGGTTTATTTAATTTTTTGTGTTATCTTATTTCTACACGTGGTATCGAAGCTGCATTCGATTAAAGGGGGTGTGAGTCGTTTTGATTGTAGCTTGAAGCATCTCAACAACGGACCCGATTTCAATTAACTAGGCTTGTTCTAGTAGTTGAAAAAGATTAACCATAGGTGTGTGATAAACGGGTAGGAATAAATCAAAGCAGGCGGCTTTGATTTGGTTACTTTTGCGGGTGATGGAAGACAGTAAAGGTGCTTGTGACCTTGTTTTCATGATTGATGGAAAACTGCTCTCGGGACAAGCTTGATTAAAGAGGCTAAGGCTGTCAAAAGAATGGTGTTGGTACTAAAAGAATGAGGTTCGATGTCGTATCAAGTTCTGGTCTTGACCTCGACGAATTATCCGGCGTAGGTTGTCAAGGTCAAGTCAATTACGAATGCATATGGCCTATGGGGGACAGTTGAACCAAGAGCGTTAGGTGAAGAACTGGATCTAAAGAAGTCAAAACAAGCTCTTCCCTTTTTGTTTCAAGAGATATATGAATACATGGTATTGTAAATGGCGAGTTACACCAACCCAAAGCAAGTTTGGGATGATCTAAAAACACGGTTTTTAGGATTGGAGCAGGTGAGATCAGCTCGACTTGCAACATTAAAGTGAGAGCTTGAAAGCTTACGTATGAAGGAGGGCGGTATTGTTGATGACTTCATGACAAAGTTAAGCACTTTAGCTTCGAAGGAAAGTAGTCACTGGTACGAGCTTGAAGAAGTGGACTTGGTGAAAAGGGTACTTGATTCGATGCCTAAGTCCTTTTTTTAAAATTGTGGCTTCAATAGAGCAATGTTTCGAGTTGGATTCAATGCTATTTGATGAGGAAGTTGGTAGATTAAAGGCAAACGAGGAGCGTATAAAAGGAACCGATAAAATAGAGGACATTGGTTTGTTGTTGGCTAGTCAAGAGAAGTCACACGGTTGTAAGCATTGTGGCAATGGAAATTCAAATCAAGGTGGCTTTGGACGTGGCTGAGGAGGAGGTCATGGGTCCGAAAGGAGTCAAGATGGTAATGAATGTGTCCGACATAAAAGTCACATTAAATGTTACAAGTGAGATGAATTTGGTCACTACAACAATGAGTGTCTGAAGTGAGAAAAACAAGAGGCAACCTTAATCAAATAAGAATCGACACTAAGGCGAACGAGTGTTATGAACAAACTGATTAAGGGGGTGATTGTTGGGTTTAATCGGTCATTTATGGGTTCCCGTATGCTATTGAGTAATGGTGCTTTTAATTAGCCCATTACACTTATTACCATTATAGAGGATAGTAGTTACGAGTGCGCATATGACCCATGCGTTGCGGTGGGGGTTAACTTATGGTCAAAAATTATTTCGTACATATTAAATAGATAGTCTATATTAAGCCTAAGTTGTAAATAAAAATACATATACTCAAATAAAAACTTGTTACTATTAAATCTAATCTGGAAAATGAGAAACAAACAACAATAACATATACCTATATAGTCTATAATCGAAACAACAAAGATCCAGTGGTCGTTGTTTTTCTTCGAATCTTAGTGGCTTGCACAATATGTTGAGCCAGCAGCTAGGTTACATCATGGTAGCATGATTCAATGGGGATCCGCCTGTACCTGACATTTTTTTACTATTTAGTTACCGAATAGAAATGAGAAAAGTAGAGACCGGGTTATCTAAAAATATTAGGAGAGCGATTTACCATGATACTTCTGGTACGTTGTGAAATGATTTAGGACAACGTGATATTCATTCAGGGCCATTTACTGTTATAGGCCGAGAAAATTCCTAATTCCAACTAATAGCCATTTAGGTAGAACTTCCAAAAATAGGCTGCGCAAATGCCTGACTTTTTGTTTTTGCCCGACTTTTTGCTTTTTTCGGGTAAAAAACACTAAAGTCGGACAAAAAACATAAAAAGTCAGGCATTTTTGAGGAAAAACAGGACACGTGGCAACTTTTGTATGGAGTCGCGAAGTCAGGCAAAATAAATTTGGAAAAAACAAAATCGCTCAAAAAAAAGTTGGAATTTTTTATTTTTTTGGCTTATCTTAGTAATTGATTCATTCAAGTATACGCTAACGATTTTGCGACTGTCACGTATGCTAGAATATAAATCATTTTCTACATATTGGGCACGCGTGAAAGTACCAAAACCCCAAGCACACTCTAAAAACATCCCTAGCGCCCAGTCAGAAGCCAACAGCCAAACGGATGTAATTTTGCTTACCAAACGGATGTTGTTAACTTCTGACATGGACGCTAGGGATGTTCTATAGAACTGAGTATTTGAAAGAAGGACTGCTGATGGGATATACTAACGTCATATCCAAATATACACTAAGAATTTTATGATTGTCACGTATACCAAAATATACATGAGTTTCTACATTTGAGCATGCGTGAAAGTACCAAAACCCCTAGCACACTCTTGAAATCATTCCTAGCACCGAGTAAGAAGGCAACAACGAAATAAATGTAACTTCGCTTACCAAACAGATGTTATTGGCTGCATACCAAACTGGTAGCCTAGCCAAGTAATAGACCGTTCATATTCGTCATCGCCATCTGACAATAACATGTATTTAGGAATAAATATATGTTAATACGTTACCTTGGTGGCCCATATACGTAGCCAGCGAAGAAACAAAATGACTTTAGGGAAAAATTGAAAAAGAAAAACCCAAAAGGCCCACTCCTAACGACCCAAATAAACCACCCAATATAAAGGTGCACCGACGTAGCCTATTTTATCGTTTTTTGTTTCCATCTTAGTTCCATCAGGTTATGAAACCATTTGGCTCAGATAAGAGCTTCAGGTCAAGGTCTATCACGGCTGCATACCAAACTGGTAGCCTTGCCAAGTAATAAATCACTCATACTCATCATCGCCCTTTTATAGTAGTAGTGGGCCTTTTGAGTTTTTTTCTTTTTTCCTTAAAGAAGTTATCGATAGCATTGATACCGTCATAACGCATGATACACCAATCATTATACACCTACTCACCTACCGTCATAGCTCATGAGCAAAGAAAATGTCATGGAATCTCACATACACCACTTTTGTGACGGTAATGTCGTTACGATTGTCACATATATACAAAAAAGCACCACAATAGTGTAGAAGTATCAAATCACTTAACAACTAATTAAGAAAGAAAGTTTAGAGAGAGAAAGGAGGGTTGTAGCACTTAGTGAGAGAAAGAAAAGAACTTTTAATATTATGAATGACCAAATGAACAACCAACCCTCTCTAAGGCATGGAGAGGGGTATATATACCTTGCATAGGCCGGTCAACATAAGGATGACTTATGTTGACCCGGTTAGCTTGGTAAGTTTCCAAATATTATGCTACGAGCTATACTATTACAACTTTGGAAGTGACCGAGTCTTCTCTCGATTCTTAACAATCTCCCCCTAAGGGAGGTCACTCTAATTTACAAAAACTTAAGCTCTACATTTTATGAATGTCTTCAATCTTTAGCTCGTAGTCTTGTTATTTTGATCTTTATCTTGTGAATCTTGATGTAGTTAACTTTAGACTTTTAGGCTTTAGCTTGTATCTTTGACTTGACTTGTATGTGATATTTAAGCTTCCTGAGATCATTAACCAAGCATAATCTCTTTTCTCCATCTTGTAATCTTTGCCTTCATGTGATCTTGTGACTTCTGGACTGACATGCTCATACTGTTCTTGATGTTAAAAGCGAGTGTAACCATCTTTCTTGATATTCTTTAACTTTAACACTTCGTCACTTTATGGAGGACGTATGGTATCAACTTAATACTTCGTCACTTCAAGAAAAATGTATGGTATCAGAGTAGCGAAGGTCTTGAAACATGTACTTGAGCTTTCATGATGTTGTTACTTGTGTCGGTCGAGTATGAGCATGTGGTATTGGCTTCGACTTGTCATCAGGAAACTGCTACCATCGTTAGGAAATCTGCATGAATGGGTTAGTGATAAACAACATATATGGATGAAAGTGGCTTTGTTACTTCGTCGAATACGGTTGTAACAACCACAGTTCCCCGTTAATCAGTATAAATACTGCCTGTGATCAGGTAGAATTCTGAAGAATCTCCTTGACAGGGTTTCGCAGCTATACTAGCCATTCTCATTACCAGAGCGTCTCAAAGCAGACAACACGGTAAGAGTGAACCGGTAAGTTACTATCTTTCCGATTAAGCCGTCAATTCGTGTTTAGCTTTCCTATGTCTAGATACCCTTGTTAGGCTTCCCATGGACATAAGATTGAAAATTGATTTAGAAAATCAGTCGATGTGTTAATATGCAAATAGTTTTTATAACACACCAACAGTTTTAACTTTTTCAAAATTCATTTGTCAATTCATAAGCTGGACCGAATCGATATCCAGTATCACAAGTTCGATCCTTGTAGGATCTCACAAGTCACCTACCAAGAGCTTGTTTGATGTTGGCTCAAGCAGGATTTCCATCTTCACTGTGAATACTTACGTATCACTCGGATGTTTTGACAAAATCTCAAAGATAATGCGTAGGACTCTTGATATATTTCTTGTTTTCACATTATGTGAATTAGCAAGCATATTTTGGATAGGTTTCCTAATGAGATTTATGGATGATCTTTTTTAAGGCTCTAGACTCGATAGTGCACTTTGGTTTTAGTAAACGGAGGCTAGAGCAGACTGCCACCTTTTCAATACCAACTAACTCGGAGTGAGAAAGCCGATAGAAATGTGTTTAATCTCCATGAGAAATGAAACAAGAGTTTGTTGAGAGACCTTGAGTAGCTAGGGAGGGTTGTGCATTACGTCACTGGGTCCATGACGAATGTCTTCAATACCAGACAACAGCTTTGTATTTCTGACAGTTTATGTATTGACCCGGTTTCTGCCTAAGTGTATGGAGGGCTTTTTTCTTTTCACCCTTTATCCTTACAATTCTTTTTCATTCTTCAGCCCCTTCAATGCTTACCGAGACTTCATGACTAGTACCTTGTTGGGTTTGTTCCAGTACTAGCTCTATTTCAGCCGGCATTATTCCATTATTCTCACTTTTACTCCTTTTTTATATCATACCTATGGACTTTTACACTAACTAGTGGAATGTCCTTGGGTAGATCCCTTCGGTTCTGGCTGGATCATGGGAACAAATACCTAATCCTAACCACCTTATAACTCTAAGTAACTACAAACATGGTTGGTCTTTTGGTATAATTACAGCTTTAAAACAATGCAAAATTGCTCCCCCTCAATATGTGCATCGATATTCAAAAATGTTTAGCACATGAAGGGTGAAACTTGCACTTGAGTCCTTAAAATCACATCTTTAGCCATATATATTTAATCACATTTTTCCCCTTATCAAAAATGTCAAATCTCTTGATATTTTGGATATCAATTGATTCAAATATTAATGGTTTCAGGGAAAAACCGTCCAATTATTAACAAGCCATATTAGGAGCATTACTAAATGCTCCCCCTTAATTTATGAGGGTTATATATATATATATATATGTGTGTGTGTGTATGTGTGTGTGTGTGTATGTGTAGTGTCGAGTACGTTAATTTGAAAAAAATTTGAATTTATTGAAAAATCTAGAAAATTTATACTCAAACACTATTTATATTGTCTATTATTATAAGTCTATACTACATATTCATAATATTCACAAGATAAGGATTTGAGATTGGACCTGAGTTTTAAACGGTACACGTCATAAGTTTGTAGTCCATCTTAAGTTCCCTTGCACCAACTAATCTCTCTAGATTTATGATGATTTCCCTTTCTCGCAGCTGCTTATCGATCAACTCAATCATAAGACCCGATCTCTTTCTGTCAACAGCCATCCACTTCCTCTTTGGCATCTCCGGGTTGTAATCCTGACAAAAGTCGAGTACTCTGTGATGAATCTCATCGCGAACAGACTTGAGTGTGCCATCCGAGAACTTGTATAGCTCATCAACTCGCAAAACTCTTTTCTGTTTGTCCAGGTCTTCATAAACAATTCCTGGTGGATCGTATGATGGAGTGTAGGGTTCTTTGAATTCAATCTCGGGAAAGGTCTTCTGAGGTTTGGTGATGTTAAGCTTCTTCTAGTAACTCTCTATACCAATCTGTAAGTCTTCAATACGTCTCTTGAGGCTTCTTGTAAACATACGAAGAGCCACAATGAAGTCAACAATATCACTTTCATCGAGGTGGAATAGCTTGTGTTGAACAGCAAGAAGAAGCATGTCTTCAATGCCGTTCAGGTGTAGATCAACAAAGTCACCTTCTGCAGATATGGTGAAAGCCTTGAAGCACGTGGAATTCTTGATTACGTCAATGATCACTTGAAATTTCTTTTTATTTTGTGGCATTGTGGTTCCTAATCTGATATTGGTAGAGCTGATCTTGACTCTCTGAGCAGAAGGAACCCACTTTTCATCACGAGCAGCAACTTGTTATGTTTCTTGAGGATTCATGATTCTGCTTTAGAATTAACAAATACAATTTATATACACAACATATATATTTTACTAATTAAGTTGGTTATCCTATGATGATATGATTGATCTATGATTAGGTTTCATGCAAACGTGACAGAATTACTACACTATGAGAATAAGTCAACTAAGGTCATAAGACAAAATTCAACTCAATTAGTCAACATGACATTTCCAAGGGAACTTAGGACACACATTCAATTAGAGAGCAGCAAATGAACATTCAAGCATAGAAAATGAGGTTATATGACTTTAAACACAAGATGACACAAATTTTTAAAAATTTGGGCAGAGTTTCTTTTCGTATTTTGTCATATTTCGCTTGTCTATGTACCTGTCATGTTTCGCTTGAAAATTGTCTAACATGTTTCGCTTGGTATAAAACATACATGTTTCGCTTAGATACATCTGACATGTTTCGCTTAGATAAAACATACATGTTTCGCTTTGAGTGAAACTGTCATGTTTCACTTGTGATGAAGGAAACATGTTTCGCTTCATTCAAGCAAACATGTTTCGCTCCATTCAAAGCTACTTATCCTAATTTTTACCACTTGTAAACCTATAATCTCCTCTAATAATCATCACAGATACAATCATATTCTCACAGAAACATTATTCACAAAGATACAACAACATTTTGAAAATGCAATTTCAAATTCGAGCACACAAAGGAGACAAATCACATGGCAACCATGTTAAGGATCATTCTAAACAGACAATATGCACCTAGGGGCCTAGAATAGCTTACAAACACATGAGCAAACTTACACCAAATTTTGATCTAACGAACCTAGAAGAACAACTTTTCTAATTAAAAGGTTTCAAGGGAAGCAAGAACATGTAATAAAGGTATAAGAAAGCATCATTGACACTTATAATCCCAAACCCACGACTATTCAACCACATACCACATGTTTTGCTTTATTTAACATACAAAAATCGTCATATCTCTAAAATGGTTAGGAGATACTCAAACCTGTTATAACTACATCTTAGTCGCACCCTAAGGATCAAAACCCCTCAACAAATTAGGCAAAAACTACAACTTTTTTCTTATGAACCCTAAAATGTTTTTGTAATTGATTACGGGTGTAAAAAAGGAGTTATACGCTAATTCGATTGACCAGGATGATGAGTAATGGGTAACGAACGAGTAGGTGAAAATCTTGAGCCTTGAAAACCACATTTGAATTTTCGATTATGAGTGGAGCGAAATGTGTGTATGAGAGAAATGTGAGTTTGTGAAAATGAATAAGTGTGGAGCGAAATGTGTTTTTAAAAAATTATAACCGGTTTATGTTTGTTAAATGACATAAATAGTCCTTGTAATTTCAGTCTTTTCTATTTCTAATTTAAACTTAATGCAAAGTCTATCTAAGTTATAAAAATGACATTTTTAGCCCCTAAAGTTTGTAACTAAGATTCTAAGTCTTATATTTTGCCATTTAGTCCCTAAAGCTTAAATCCAATAACATTTTAAGCCCAATTGAGTTACAAATACATTAACTCCCCTTTAATTGAAAATCCGTTATTGAAAAACTTTTTACCATTTTATTCTGCGATGACATTTTAAAAGATCCTTTTTGAAAGAATTTGACTATTTCTCCCCCTCAAATAATGTCCCGTTTTCTATTTAAAGAGCTGTAGACATTTTTTGATTGATAGAAACTTCTTTTAAAAATCTTTTCAGATGAGAAACTGATATGTTTAATTATTTTTCTTAAAAAACAACACAAATAAAAACAAGATTTCTTTCGTTTACATAAATAAATGCAATGACACGTACACTTATTTGAAATAGGAAGCATGGGTTGTGTTGCAAAGTAAACACAAGCCTTTGAATGAATATAAAGTGTTAGTGCAAATATTACGATATTTAATCTATACGATCTCTTTATGTTTTGGTAATGACAAACATGTGACTTGTAATACGTAACGTAAAGTGCACAAGTTATTCGTAATCACAAATCATCAATGCATACATGCATCAACATCTCTAGACGTCTCAAGTATGCATCAAGACGGACATTGGTTTACACCCGACGTAAATCACATAAGGTATGTACAAACAAGCATTAAACTTGTAGGATGATTAAAGAAATAAGTTTTTGTCTTAAACTTTACATTTTTATAAATGTAACAAAATAATTTTTTCAAAACTTAATTAGAAAAATTATTTTTGAATTATAAATAAATGTTTTATGTGGTAATTATTTCAAAATTCAAAATCTGGTTCTTTTCCCCCAAAACATGTTACACTTTTACCAGACAAGTTTGTCACCACAAAAAGACAAAAACAGGAGCGTCTGTCGGGGCGACCCCCTTAAATACGGCGGTACCCTCGGCGGCCCCCTAATATATCTGGGGCCGCCGTCTCGTGCCAGGCTGTTTTTCAGCTCCTATAAATAGTGGGTCACCTCCAACTATTTTCATAACCCTTTTGCACGAATTTCTCTCAGTTCTTTCTCTCTCTAGATCTTACTAAATCTCTCTAAATCTTTGATCATTTAACTTGTTTAAATGTGATCCAATCTTCTACTCTTTCCTTCTTCCCTCAAGTGCAAGAGAAGAACTTCGGTCATCTTCAAGATCAGAAGTTATGTAGTCTAGTTAGTCCATTTGTAACATTTGTTACATATAGATCGAGTCCATGTCTTCCAATCTTTAGTAGTGTGTAGATCCAAATGATGTATATATTTGGATGGGTTTATTGTGGGTTGGTTAGTATTTTAGGCCTTAAAATACATTGGTAAAGTGGTAGATTGGTTCTAGCTAAGATTAGGACTCGACATCTAGCTTAGTGTCAGAAAATAATGTAACCGACGCGGTTTATGTGTTTAGGCCATAAAACACAAGGTTTGTTATGTTGGGCCATAAAACATAACGGGTTTGGTATAAGGTTTTCTCCGCCGAAAGGGAGCTTGTTGATTAGTGAAGTAACTCTCGAGTTGGATACTCGAGGAGTGGAGTAGGGCGAAGAGGAGCTTCGTGACTGAACCACTATAAATCATTGTGTCGGTTTGCATTTTCTTTTACCTTCGCTTTACTTATTTATTTACATTTATCGCTTTACTTTTGTACTTGCATTGTACTCATGATTGTGTGAATGGTATAGTTGTATATCCTGTTAGATTAAAGATTGTGTACCTTTGTGCTTAAATATAGTGAGTGTGTTATATTGTTAGAGGTATTGCTCTAAGCTATTGTAAACCTATGATCGACACTTCTCATATTGCGTCAAACTTGATTGGTGATTTGATACAAAAGATCTAGTCCAAAAAACCTCTTCTGGAGGCGGTCCCATAAATCAGGCGGCCCCCTGATATACTTGGCGGCCCCCATATATATATGGGACCGCCGGTAGAAGAGTGATGTAATTCTTGATCTTAAAGTTTTTAATGGAAACGTATTCACCCCCCCCCCCTACGGTTTCCACATAAAGTAATTCATTCCTGAGAAAAATTCATTTCCCGTTGTGAGGCCAAGTTCTCTTTTTGAAATACTTGCCTTTAAAATGATGACCGGGTTGCTATCTGAAATAATAGCAAGCCATATGACATATTTTCTATTCGAAGTTTATTTACAGCTTTGTACCATTATTGAAAATGGCATTTCTGAAGCCGGAAATATTATCGATTCTAGAAAACATGTCATGAAAACCTATTTTTGTATTTTTATGATTTTTTTAATTTTGTATATTATTTTTATGATTATCTATTTATATATATTCTTTTCTTTTAATTTTTTTATATAAACAGAAAATCTTTTTGGGTTTTCTGATTTTCTTATATAAATATAATACACATGATATTTCACGAGTTACCACCATTACTCTTCTTCATCCTCTGTTAGACGTTTTAGCGTTTTTGGAGACATGCTTCTCATACTCAGCTTTTCGATCAAGAAGTTGAATCTTTCTCTTGACAACGGTTTGGTGAAGAAGTCAGCCAGTTGATATTTCGTCCGAACAAAGTAAAGTTTCACTATTCCATTCTCCACTTGCTTCTTTATAAAGTGGTAGCGTACATCAATGTGCTTTGCTCTAGAGTGTTGACCATTGTTGCAGCATAGAGCAATTGCACTTTTGTTATCGCAGTACAGAGGAATCTTATTGAATTGAAAGCCATAATCTGTTAACTATGAACGCATCCATAGGATTTGAGTACAACACCCAGATAAGGCAATATATTCAGCCTCTGTACTCGATATCGCAGTGCTCATTTGCTTCTTGGAAGACCAGCTAACAAGTTTATCACCTAAGAATTGAGCGCTTCCTGATGTACTGCGTCTAGTGTCGTAACACCCCGCGTGATCTGCGTCTGAATATGCTGTTAGAGACATATCGGTATCCTTCGAGTACCAGAGTCCCGTGTTAATGGTTCCCTTTAGGTATCGAAAGATTTGTTTAACTGCATTTAAGTGCTTTTCGGTAGGCTTTGCCTGATACCGGGCACATGAGCAGACTGCATAAATAAGGTCAGGTCTACTGGATGTCAGATACATGAGGGATCCAATCATGCCATGGTAAGGTGTAGCATCAACTGGTGTCCCCTGTAGATCTTTATCCAGTCTGTTCTTTTCAACCATAGGTGTGTCTATAGAATCACTAGATAGCAAACTATATTTTTTAATAATTTTAGAAGCATATTTTGATTGGTTTAGGAAGATGCCTCTAGGACTTTGAGAAATTTGTATTCCTAAAAAGAATGACATCTGCCCCATCATTGACATCTTGAACTTAGTGGTCATCTGATTAGCAAACTCATTACACAAAGCAGTATTAGTGGATGCAAATATTATATCGTCAACATAAATTTGTACCAACAATAAGTCGTTTCCTGCTTTCCGTGTGAAGAGTGTCAGATCAACTGCACCTTTGGAGAAATGTTGTGAAATGAGGAAACTTGACAACATGTTGTACCATGCACGTGGTGCTTGTTTGAGACTGTAAAGGGCCTTTTTGAGCTTGTACACATGCGATGGATATTCCTAATCAACAAATCCTTCTGGTTGAGAAACATAAACCTCTTACTTGAGCTCGCCATTTAAGAAAGCCGTTTTGACATCCTTTTGGAAAATCATCATATTCTTGTTGGCGGCATTTGCTATAAAGATACGAATGGCCTCTATTCTTGCAACCAGAGCAAATGATTCCTCGAAATCGATTCCTTCTTCTTGCCTGAACCCCTGAGCAACTAATCTAGCCTTATTCTTTAGTACCCGGCCAAATTCGTTTATCTTGACCTTATAAATCTATTTAAGTTTGATCAGCATGACTTATTTAGACACAATACCAATTCCCAAACTTGTAGTCTTTCAAATTCATGAATTTCTTCTTGGATTGCATCAATCCATGATGGTTCGGTCATTGCTTGTTTGATGTTCTTTGGTTCTACAGAAGTTAGGAAGGCATCAAAGTAACACCACATGGCGTCGACTTTGAGTTGCTTTCTAGTGGAGACTGAACGAGAAGGGTCATCGATCATGTTTGCAATTGGATAATCCTTAGTCCATCTTCTAATCAGTTCAAATGGAGTGTGGGATGGTCTCACATTAGATGATGATCCTTGAGAAGTCAAGTCTTCATGAAGAGGTTCGTGAAGAGGATCATCATGAAATAATTGTGTTTTAGGTGATTCTTCAACACTTCGAGAAATAATTGGAGAATGTTCTTGTTCTTGTGTTGATGGGATACTTGATGATGATGCATCTTGGCCAATGGACGTAGACACAGGTGAATCGGCTATTTCAATAGCTCTTGGTGTAGCAGCTACTAGAACTATAGAGACAACAATAGTTGGAGGATTGAAGTATTAATCAAACAAGGGTTGGAACAAAGTATCCCAATCATCTCTTTTTGGTGGATTACAAGGTTGTTGAGGAATAATGTTTGGTATGAGTCCTGAACTGGATGTTGCAGGAGTCAAAACTTAAATCCCGGGTCCTGAACCAAATTGTTTAGAAGCCATTGCTGTCATGTAAATCGAGAGTAATCATCAACAATTACTAAGATATACTTTTTTCCGTTAATGCTCTCCACACACATCAGGCCACAAAGATCCATATGCAAAAGATATAGTTTCTCTTGGTTAGTGTCCTCAGCTTTGGGTTGATGAGAAGATTTCTTGCTTTTTCCTAATGCACACGCTGAACACAGATGATCTTTCAAAAATTTACTAACAGTTCCTAAAAATTTACTAACAAAGTTCATGAGCTGAGAGCGGTTTCCTGTCATATGTTTTGAACATCTAGAGTCTAAATACCACTGGATGATCTGGACAACCTGTCATTGACAAGAGAAGAAGAAGATGGAATATCTGTAGCATTGGATCCCCATAAATGAGTGGCTTTTGAGTTGTTAGCAATTTTAGATTCTACAATCTTAGCTTTTTTTGAACCTACTGATTTTATTTGTTTGGGTCTCCTACTATAGACTTTAATCTCTGGCTTTGTTGTTTCAACTGACTTAGGAGTGGTTTTCTTAAGATGCATTATTTTCTTAGGATTAATCCTAGTTAAAGGGCACGAGTTACCATCTATAGTGAAAGATCTTCCTGTTGGTTTCCACTTATATCGTACATCAGTGAACACTTTACCCATAGGTTTCCAAGTTTTTCTCTTTTTGTTTCTTTTAGATTTGGATTTCAAATGCACATCCACATTATTCATAAAATCAACAAGGCAAATATCATGATTAGCATCAAACAAACATTTGTTACATATAGCACAAATAGATTCAAACTTAGCATTTATCATAGAATGCTTAACAAGTGCGTTACTGATAGGTTCAGAAACAGAATTCTTCTTATTCAAACTAGATTTAACTTTCCTAGGTTGGTCTTCTACTTTATTCTTCTGATTGCTACGTGGTGGTCGCATGATCCTATTTTTCTTTGTATTGCATGGAGGCTTTGATCCGCTAGCACTAGTAGTAGGTTTTACTCCTGTAGAAGTCAACAAAGGCTTGTTAGAATCTTTGGTTTTAAGAGAATCAGTCTGTTTGGGAATATTGTTTGAAGATGTGACAAGTTCAGCAAATCTAACTCTTTTGTCCTTGTTAACAGGTGTGATAGCAACTAACTTCTCACTAGGTTTTATGGAATTAGGGCATGTTTGAAAGGCTTAGACTAACAAAATCTGGACATGTTTTGTAAACATAAAGCAGATTCTAATAGAGGTTCACTAGGATACTATTATCTAGCACATTCTTCAAATCCACGAAGAGTGTCAGCATATTATATAGTCTTCTCAATGTAATCCTCATGAGCATCCCTATTGTTCTTAAGCCTAGCAGAAATAGGTTCTATGTCAAGCTTGAACATTCCTAGAGCAATAGTGGCATTAGGTTTTGAAACCACAGTATTGACAACATTTTTCCCTTTAAGTTTCCTTAATTCATTTTTTAATGTTGTAATAGCAAAAACCTTTTCTTGAAGTTGAGCATTTAAATCCAAATTTTTAAGAGACTTTGCATTAATTTGAGCAATTAAAGAGTCACAATGTTCTTTTGATTGAACGCGTGTCTTTCCAATTGAGTAAATTGGTCTTTGTAAATTGATTTCAAATGCTCTCGTTCTTTTCCCAAATTTTCATTTTTTGAAAGTAATTTTGCCACACTATGTTCCAGTTCAATGTTGATTGTTTTAATCTCATCAATCTCTTCCTTTACACTCTCTACACTATCTTTTCAACTCAAAGATTTAATTCTTTCCTTAAACTTTCTAATGACCGTGTCCTTCTCTTGTGACTGAGCTTTCAATTCATTTATTTCAAATAATTGCTTAAATGTGGGAGCATTTAGGTTTTCAACTGAATTTTCCCTTTGAAAAATCTCTTGATTAAGTTGAGTTGCTAATTCCAATGAAATATAATGCTTTTCTAAATTTGAATAACTTGTGATAAGTTTATCGTAAGCCTCTTTTTCAATGAAATCTTTCTTTTTGAAAAGCTCAATCTCAAGTTCTAGACACTTCTTTCAATCATCCACACATGACTTTTTCACCACTTTGTTAAAATTGGTCAGTTTATATTTTAGCTTTTTAAGACTTCCATTTACCAAACTTACCTTAGGAAATTCACTAGGAGCTTCAATTCTAACAGGTGTATGTAACATAATGGGTGTTTCAGAAAGGGATGAATGTTTTAACTAGAAAGCTTGTTCTGCAGACAATTCTTTTTGAGTGACAAAACATTTTCCAAAATCTTCTTTAATCTTATTCGATTTTGAATAATCAATTAGAGTAATATTAATCTTCTTTTCTATTGAAATTGGATCATTTTGTTTATCAAGCATCCTTGATCTACTCTCTTCTTCCAAAATCAATGTCTCTTCATCATCATTCATAGAAATCACAGCATGTTCTTTAGCAATAACATTACCATCATATAATGTTGGTTGAATTCGCTAAGCTTTTTAAGATGGAACGAATTTTGATAACCAAGAGCTTGTTTGTGAGTGTCATCGTAAAAACTTGTGGTTTCGTTAGCATATGCATTGCTTGCGTAGATCGATACATCTTACAAATAATATTCCCTAGTTCTTTATTTTGTTTTCCAAAACAATTTCCTTGTCAATGTACTTAGACACTTTTTCTTTAGACTCTGTTTTGAAAACAATTAATGTTTTTGATAAAGACTCCTTTTCTTTAACATTATTATAAAGAGTTTCTCTAAGTGTATTGATCTCCTACTGAAAAGCCACAAGCTTTGCATTTCTATCGTGAATTAAATCATCCATTTGAGAATCTATAAATTTTTCCCTTTGATTCAAATCTACATTAAGTCTTTGTTAAAAAATGGCGATTCGTTCTTTGTATCTCTCAAGCTCAGCAGTTAATGATTCATTTACCATTTTATTTGTCTGATTTTCCTTATCTAAATGAGCTACATGATCAATCATTTGTTCAACTAAGGATAGCACCAATAAATCATTAGGTGTAGAGGGATTAGTATCTTGAATAACCGCATCTTGTGTCTCTTACAGATAGTGAGAGTACGGAATGATATTACTACCACTATGTATCATATCATTCGGATAAGAATCGAAATATGGTACCTCAGAGAGAACTTCAGGATCACAGCTTGAAAGATTAGCCATCGGAACCGCTTTAACCAAGGATAAATCATCACAATCCGAGTCATATGCATCTAAATCCTCTGTCTGGAAAGTTGAATTCTAAGGGATTGTTTGATGAGCAACTACAGCTTTTGATATACCAGGGTATGCTAAAAATACAAGTTGCTCTTCATCTAATATCTAATCCGCTTCTTGGGCTTCTGCTAACATTAATTTCTCCTTAAACCATGCAACATTCCTTGGCCTTTTTGGTTAAGTATATTGTCTCGCCATATGCTCTTCTCCTTAATAGTTATAACACTTCACAACTCTTGATGGACCAACTGTAACATTTCCCTTTAAAGTAGTAGTAATTCCTCTATTTCCTGTACCAACATAACTCTGATGTTGTCTTCATTGAACTTGTTGAACTATGACTCTACCATCTTGAATGGTTGCTTGATTTCTAGGATTAGATGATGTTATAAGTTGATTGTTTAATGGTGGAAACCTTGATGCTACAACAGACAAAAATGCCATTTCTTTGTTGATGCATTCAATCTGATCTTCTCCTTGCTGAAACATAGGAACAGCAAGACTGAAGTCCAATTGGGGAAATTCAGCTTGAGAATTATGGTGTCATTGAAGGAGATATGAATGGTGGAGGGGAAACTGGATGTTGTTGTGGATTGAATGGATTGACTGGAGTATGATGGTGTTGATGATTAATGGGTGTTGCATAAACTGGTGTGAATTGCTAAGAAGGTGGATACATTGAATAACCTGAATGTTGTGGTGACTGAGATGGATTGTATAGAGTTGGAGAATTGGCTACGAAAGCAAGAGAATCCAGATATCTTTCATGATTAATACAAACTTCATTAGCATGTCATTCATGTTGACTAAGGTATGCATATAACTGATCATAATTGGTGCTATACAAACTCTTAGCTAACTTCACATCAGTGACAAACTTGCTCCATTCCAATGGAAGAGCATTCAAAAACTTGGCATTGACTTGAACTTGTTGCATAGTACCAGTATGCGTGTCATTGATCAGCTGAGAGAATCTCCAGTAGTACTCATATAATGTTTCACCCAGAACATAAGCAAACTTATCAAACAAGTTATACAATCTGCATTCATGTTTTTGGTATGATAATTTAGTGCCTTTCATTAGCATCTTGACTCTATCCCAAATATCCTTAGCCGCCTCTTGATGGTTAACAAGTGCATACACATCGGGTGGAAGACCATGAAGAATGATATTCGCTGCTTGAACATCACAATCATCTTGAAGTTGTTGTGTTTCAGTGAGTTCAGAGTATTTATTAGGTCTAGTTTGCCCATTTTATTCAATAGTTGGATAAACCAATAGACCGTTATCGATTGAATCAAGCATCATCCTACCATGTTTCTTCCTTTTGATGAATAGACGTATACGACTTGCCCATGAATAATACATTGATTTTTCAAGCATTGGAGGATGATTCACAGCTCCAACAAGAATGATGTGTTCTACTAAAGTAGTCATCTTGAATTAACTGAAAAGTGAAATGATTACCGAGTGATCGAACAGTGATAAAGGAGGATTGTGTTAAGAGTTGTTGTTGTTGGTGAATAAGATTAATATTCCACAGGATTTTACAAATCTTCACTAAAACCGAGAAATCCAAGTATTTCGCGGGATTTTACAGAGTAAGACAAACCGTAGAAAATAAAATCTTTTTGTGACTTTTGTAATGTTTCGCTTGAATATGAAAAATTAAATAGAGTTTCGTTTTACACAACTACATATTTTGGTTGAACTAGCAACCTGTCATAAATCGGTTAGAAACATATTTTGCTTGAGATCATATTTCGCTTAGACATATTTTGCTTGACCTAAGAAAATTAAGCAGAGTTTCATTTCCTAGAAATGACGTATTTCGCTTGAAGTCAACCTGTCATATTTCGCTACACAACATATTTCACTTACACATTTCGCTGGAATACATATTTTGCTAGATTCAAAACACGTTTCGCTACCTTCAAAACATATTTCTTGCACAACTAGTTATCTTAGGCCCATATCTTGATTAAAAACACAAACTTTAACACTTTTAAACACACAAATCCGGGTTTGAATTTTTAGCATACGAAAACCAAAAACAACTAAAACTAATGATCTAACCAAGATATAAACGTACACAATCTCATGATATCACCCTATGGCAACTAATACCAATTGTAGAAGTATCAAATCACTTAAGAACTAATCAAGAAAGAAAGTTTAAAGAGAGAAAGGAAGGTTGTAGCACTTAGTGAGAGAAAGAAAGGAAAATGTAATATATTGAATAACCAAATGAACAACCAACCCTCTCCAAGGCATAGAGAGGGGTACATATACCTTGCTTAGGGTCGGTCAACATAAGGATAACTTATGTTGACCCGGTAGCTTGGTAAGTTTCCAAATATTACGCTACAAGCTATACTATTACAACTTTAGAAGTGACCGAGTCTTTTCTCGATTGCTAACACCACTTGAATTGGCTTTCAACACTCCATCACCACTAACAATGCCACCACCCATTTATGATCATCCAATCCTATTTCCCCTTCTTGAAGCTCACAGAGCAACTTGTTTATGTTGCCTCCATAACCGAACCTTGATCTTTGGCTTGAGAGATGAACTCCCCTACATGTTTTCCTTTATTGAGCATTTTCTCTCACAACCATCCACACTAAATACACCACCGAACACTTCCGCACCAACAACCTCTCCATCCATAGATTAAGCATTTCACATGCTTACATTTTTCATGCTTTCCATAAAAATCCACCAACCTTTTGAAAAGCAAGTTATATGGCCTTCTAGACTATTTAGGATATTTGTAATTATATTTTAATTTTTATGAATGATGTATTATCATGCTTTGAGCATGACTTTTATGCTTTAATGAATGCATTTCAAGTCTATGGCATTATTATTTGGTTTATTTATAATTTTATTGGATGACATCTTTTGGTTGTGATATATATATTGCTTGGTTGACACAAATATATATATTGTTGTAAATTCTCTAACAAAGTGCACATTATATTTGGCTTATCATTTTTTAGCCATGTTTGAATATTTTTCATGACATTTGCTCTTCGTTAGAAATATATATTGCACTTTGTTTTCTAACTCGTTTTTGTAGCAAGTCACCATAACTTAATTCCTTAGTGCCCTCGAATGAGGAGGAGCACACATCAAGGGGGAGCGTTTATTCCATCCAATTTATTTGTACGTATCGATGAATCCTTTTTGATTCTATAAAAAGGGAGAGAAATGAAATAAAACTCACTAAAACCTTGTTTAAATATAATTTTACATTTAATGAGTTTAGATTTTGTAATCTTCAAACATGGGGCAGTGTTAGTACAAATAATGTCCAAAAAAGTTATTTATATTTTTTGACTTCTCTACGTTTTGATAATCACAAAATGTAAAAATGTTCTACGTAAAATTAAACGTAAACAAGTTATTAGTCGTAGATTTCCATTTCGACGTAAATCACTTAAGGTATGTATAAACAAATTTTTAATTTGTTAAATGATCAAAGTTATATAGTTGTGTCACAAAATAAATTAGACAAAATATTTTTGTAATTATAAGAAATGTTTTATTTCAAATGTATAATTTGAAATCATATTTCCCCCCCAAAACAGAAAAATCTAACTTATAAAAACCTTCCCTAAATAAGGACAAAACTAGGAGCGACCTATAAGGGGCCGACCCCTTTATAGGTACCGACAGCCCCCTTATTAATAAGGGGGCCGACCAATGAGCTTGGGGGCCGGTTGCACCCTTTTGCTTCTAGATCTGTCCTATAAATAGTGGACTGTTTCTTGAATTTTTTCACCTCTTGCACACTTATTCTTTCAGTCTTAAATCAGCAAACACATTTCTAATTCTTCCAAACCTTTGATCATTTACCTAACATAAGCATTTGTTTCCAAGTGATCCAAGCTTACCTCTCCAAGTGCAAGAGAAGAATACTCGTCATCTACAAGATACGAAGTATTGCAGTTTAGATTGTGTCTACGTAACGTTGTTACGATTGTGGTGTTTATTATAATTTAATCATCTCTTATATTCTTGTGTAATAGCTGGATCAGGTAGATCGTGTAAGTATTTAGGTGAGTAAATACGTGTGAGAGTGGTTAGTATTTTATGCCTCAAAATACAAGTGTAAGTGGTAGATCGGTTCTAGCTAAGATTATAACTCAACATTAGGCTTAGTGTCGAAAATTGGTGTAAGCCACGTGTGTGTGGTTTTCTTTGCCTAAAGGGAGCTTGTTGACATTTTGAAGTAAACTCTCGAGTTGGATACTCGAGGAGTGGAGTATGGCGAAAAGGAGCTTCGTTATCGAACTACTATAAATCTTTGTGTTATGGTTTGATCATTCTAACTCTTCTCTCTTGTCTCATTTTATATACTGTGTAATTAATATTATTTATTTACTTATCTTGATTGTTCATATTATGTGCATATTGATATCACCTAAACTCAAATCTACAATTTTATATACAAACGTTAACTAAATTTATAAAGCGGTAAACTATTCAACCCCCCTATAGTTTCCATAAGTCACTTCATGTTCTACACCTAAAAATGAGAAAGGTCAGAAAAAGAATGCGAATGTAATCATTCGAGGCATGTATAGAGTCATGAAAAACACAAACGCCAGTTGCTAAATCTAATAAGTTTTGTTGTAATTCCACATGAGTAGCAAGTTCTGGTAGTGTTAGAAGACCAGAGTCTAAGGACACTAGTTCGAAGAAAAGAGTCTTTCTGAACACTAAGTCTAAGAGCACTTCTAAGGATGTCAAGAAATCTCAAAGAAGTGTTAGTTTAGTTTCTAATAAGCATGATACAATGAATTCAAATGTTTCTGAATCAAACGTAAATGTATAAAATTAAAAATCGTAAATGATATTCATGATGGTTTGAATCTTGTATATGTTTCTTGTGGCAAGGATGTTTTTATGATTTCTCATGATAAATGTGTTGCTCGTTATGCTTTGTCTCTAAATTCTAAAGTAAAAAATACCCTTATTTACATCCCTTGTAGCCGTAAAATCTATTAGATTAGGAGCTACTCTTGTAGTTTCAAAATCTAGGTTTAGTGTTGCAACACCCCAAAAGAAACAAAAAAGGTCTCATATGCTACATCACCAACTCCATAATCTAGACAAAGTAGGACACTTAGCACTTACATGAAAAACAAAATTGCAACAAGTAAGAAGTAGTAAAAATAGTTTGAAAACCAATCAAGTTTCAATTGGTCGCCCAAGATTCTAACTTCACAAACGTCACCTAGTGTTTCTAAGAGTAGTCCTAGTGCTAGAACTTGCTCCGAAACACTTGTTACCACTCAGAAATGGGTAGCCAAACTGTCCACTCCTCCATTAAAATTTTTTTCATGTGATGTAGGTGATCCAGATTGTCCTTGGGATTGTTGATAGCGGATCTTCAAAGCACATGACTAGGAATCTTAAACATTGATTCGGCTTATTATAGTTTTTTTTTATATTTCGTTAGTTTTCATTTTTATAATCACTCGGCATAACTTTTTCTTTAATCACACGTTTTTTTGTCTTGTTTAAATCTTGATTGGGACAAACTGTTGTGTTTAGTTTGTTACAAACTGTTTACTTTTTGTTACAAAATTTTTACTACTCATTCTCTAAATTTTTTTCTTTTTCTTTTCTTTTCTTTTTTCATTCTTTTTGTGTCTTTCTTTCTTGTCTATTTTTTTTTCTTCTCTTTCTTACTCTTTCGGTTTGTGTTTCTGTATTCAACTCATCTATATCATGTTGGGTAAGAAAGAGGATCGAACGAGTGTTTTTTAGCTTGGACCGAACGAGCTTCATCTTTGTTAGGACCGATCGAGTGTTTTTTAGTTTGGTATAACCGAAACGTGTGCTTTTTAATTTGGATGATCACGAGTGTTTTTTTTTAGCTTGGAACTCCGAACGAGCTTCATCTTTGTTAGGACCGATCGAGTGTTTTTTAGTTTGGACCGAACGAGTGCATTTTCATTTGGATCGAACGACCAGTACAAAATACGTGTGCACGAAACTGAGTAGAAAAAAAACGAACCGAACGAGTTCATTTTTCTTGTTGGCCGATCGGTTTCTTTTTACAAGGATCCGACGGAGTGACAAAATAGCAAGGACCGATACGTAGTAACAATATTTAAAGGAAGTTTCCAACGCCTAGCAGATTTTTTGGAGGGAATTTCGATCGAGTGGTTAACTTCTAAAGAGGACCGAAAACGAGTTATTGCATGAAAGTGTTGATGAGCGAACGAGTATTAATCTCTTGGAGCCGACGATGTGCAAGCTTGGTTAGGAACGATACGAGAAACAAAATCTTAGACGTTTTAACTAATTTTGGTTTTTCGGTTATCGGTAGTAGTAACGTTAAAACGAGGACTTTAAGAATTATATCATCGTTATTGTGTCGTCTGAATCGTTTCGATCAACGTGGTTTATTTATTTTTTTACGACGTTAATCGTAGTCTTACCGCAAGATCAAATTGCAATCGTTTGAGATTTCTACCTTATATTTCTCTTGGTTGAGAAGTATTTTGGCAAAGAATTCTTACGAGAATAATACTATATAAGTATACTGAATTTGTTTTACTATACACCAGACTTCTAAATAGTTTTCAATTTTAACCTCTAGGTTTTTAAAAGTTTACTATTAGTCCATCACTTTAAAACAATTTTAATTTTTACCTTTCATTTTCATTCAATTTTATTTTTAATCCTTAGCTTTAAAAATCATTTTCAATCTTATCATTTAATTTTCAAACATTTTTTTAGTTTTGTATTTTTCAAATCTTTTAGTTTTTAATTGTACCGTTAGTCCTTATTTGAGTTTTAATCAACCGTTCATCATTTCAAGCTCAAAATTTATGCACCGTTCATCGTTTTAAGCTCACCAATCGTTAACGAAAGTTCAAATTCTTCAATTTCAACAACGATTTCTCATCAATTGTTTCACGGTTTCTTCTTGATTTTGTAAAATCCCGCGAAAGATTCTATTCTTTTCTCGGTTTTAATCAAAGACTTGTAAAATCCCGTGCATCGAATTTAAATGGAATCTTTGAATTCTAATTCTCAAGAGAGAAAGTTGCAACTGTCGCAACTGCTCGTAAAACAAAGGCAATCCTATTGCATGTATTGGCT
>BQNB010030137.1:0-55143 GCA_026074375.1 Tanacetum coccineum
TGAATGACTATGCTTGTTTGAGATGATGTGATCGGGAGAGTGTGCGTGTGTGTGTTTGTGTGTGTAGGAAATAGTGACACCAAACGGGGTAGGGGTGGGATGTCATTTACCTTCATTTTGACTTTAACACATTTGGCCCCTCTTGTTTAGATGACATATAAGTTTTGCATTTAAGTTTTATAAGGTGAAATAAAGTTAAACTATTAGCACTTTTTTAGAGTGTCCGGCGTAAAACTTCGCATACCCAGCTTGTTGATTAGAAATTCAATTCTTTCTCGGCCAAGAGCTTTAGTGAAGATGTCCGCCAATTGATACTCCGTATTGACAAAGTAAAGTTCGATCACACCATTTTCAACATGCTCTTTGATGAAGTGAAATCTGATGTCTATATGCTTGGATCTGGAATGTTGAACGTTGTTGCAGCATAAGGCAATAGCGCTTTTGTTATCACAATACATTGGAATTTTATTGAATCCAAAGCCATAGTCGGTAAGTTGTGATCTCATCCAAAGGACTTGAGCACAACAACCGGACAAAGCAATATATTCAGCTTCCGTGCTAGATATGGCAGTGCTTTTCTGCCTTTTAGACGACCAGCTCACAAGTCTATCACCCAAAAGTTGTATACTACCAGATGTACTACGGCATGTATCTTGACAACCAGCATGATCCGCATCTGCATATGCTGTTAGTGCAATGGAAGAATCCTTCGGATACCAAAGTCCCCGATGTACGGTTCCTTTTAGTTACCGAAAGATCCTTTTTACCGCATTTAAGTGCATTTCGGTAGGTCGAGCCTGATACCGGGCACACATGCATATAGCAAATTGTAGGTCAGGTCTACTGGCTGTGAGATAAAGGAGGGTGCTAATCATACCACGATAGTGTGACGGATCTACAGCTTTCCCTTCTTTACCCTCATCCAGTTTGGATTTCTCCACCATGGGAGTATCCACTAGGTCACAAGATTCAAAGCTATATTTCTTTAGTGATTCAAGGGCATATTTAGATTGGTTTATGAAGATGCCTCTGGGACTTTGAGAAATCTGTAGTCCTAAGAAAAATGAGATTTTACCCATCATCGACATCTTGAATTTTGAACACATTATTTTAGCAAATAGATCACAAAGTTCAGGAGTAGATGCAGCAAAGATAATATCATCGACATAGATTTGTACCAGTAGTAGTTCCTTGCCTTCTCTACAGATGAACAGAGTAGGATCCACTGAGCCTTTTGAGAAGTCATTGGATATCAGGAATGAAGACAACATATCATACCACGCGCGTGGAGCTTGTTTCAACCCATAAAGAGCTTTCTTAAGCTTGTACACGTAGTTAGGTTTGTCTGGATCCACAAATCCGTCCGGTTGGCTAACATAAACCTCTTCTCGCAGATTACCATTCAGAAACGCAGTCTTCACATCCATTTGATAGACGACCATGTTCATATGAGCAGCAAATGCTAGAAAAATTCGTATAGCCTCTAATCTTGCAACCGGAGCAAATGACTCTTCAAAATCGATTCCCTCTTCTTGACGATAACCACGAGCGACCAACCGAGCCTTGTTTTTCAGAATACCTCCTAACTCATCAAGCTTAACCTTATAGATCCACTTAAGGGTGATGACAAATGCTTTATCTGGAGGGGGAACAAGTTCCCAAACTTCAAGACGTTCAAATTCATGAAGTTCCTCTTGCATTGCTTCAATCCAACATGCTTGAGTTAATGCGTCTTTGTAGTTCTTAGGTTCGACTGATGTGAGAAAGGCATCATAGTAGCAGAATAAGGCTTGTTCATGGATTTGTAGTCGTGTGGAAACTGGTCTGCCGAGATCACCGATTATATTCTCAAGTGGGTGATCCTTAGTCCATTTGCGATTGTGTTCAGAAACTTGGTGATCGGAAGGCACAATTGTATGAATAACATCCGATGATGAGGAGATCAAAAGGAACTTCTGGAATTGGAATACCAAAGTATGGATCATTACCCATATGTGCAACTTCAATATCATGATTATCTTCTTCAACATCATGAGAAATAATAGGAGTTTGAGTTTCTTGTGTTGTATGAGAGTAACTTGGTGATGGTGCATCTTGATCAACTGTAGTTGAGGAAGGTGAGCCCGTTGATACAGCATGTTCATGTGCAACTACTTCAGGAATAGGAGCAATGACTTCTGGTACTTGTAAATCAACATAGGGTTGGGGATTAAGTGACTCGTCAAACATTGGTTGAAACAACAAATCCCAGTCAGATCTCGAAGGTGGTACAAATGGTGTTGAAGAAGGAGGGTTCGGCACGAGTCTTGAACTGATTGTTACAGGAGTCATTTCATGAAGTGCGGGTCCTGAACTGCTGTGTTCAGAAGCCATCGCGGTCAGCTCATCAAAGTCAACATGAATGGTTTCAATTATTCGTCTGGTACGTCTATTGTAAATTCAGAATGCTTTCTTCGTAGGAGCATATCCAAATAATCATAAACCAATGTCAGCCTTCGGTAGTAACTTGCCCAAATTCTCGCTATCATTCGTTGGGTAGCAGAGTGCACCAAACACATGTAGATACGATAGATCGGGAGGTTTGTCGTGTAAAAGCTCATATGGTGTTTTACCGTGACGACGACGTATCATGGAACGATTTTGGGTATAGCAGGCTGTGGCAACTGCTTCGGCCCATAGAAATAAAGGAGCTTTTGCATAAATTACAATGCGGGCTGCATCAATAGCGTACGATTTCGTCTTTCAACAAAACACCGTTTTGCTTGTGAGAGCTGCCAACGGATGTTCATGAGAGAAGCCAACCTCTCATAATAATCACGCAATGTCTGAGTAAACAAACCAGTTCCATTAGTCTGTTCTGATGCGACGATCGCTTCCTTAGCCGTAACTTGGATCATCTCATCAAAAAGTTGATAATAAAAAGTTGGAGCGTTCATCCTTTTGATCGCAAACAATTTTACCCATGTAAATCGAGAGTAGTCCGCGACTTTATACGAGGATGTACTTCTTTTCCCATTGACACTCGCGACACGCAATGGCCCACACAGACATATGCAACAGATAGAGTTTTTTCTTGATTGTTCCCTTAATTTGGGTTTTTGTGGGGTTTCTTTGAACTTTTCCTAATGCACATGCAGAACCATAAGTGTTCAATTTTCAAACTTGAGCTTAGGGAGACCTCGGACAAGTCCATGTCTTGCAAGATGATTAATAGCACCAAAGTTCAAGTGAGATAGACGACGATGCCATAACCAGGACTTAGTTTTAGATGCCTTTGACAATAGACAAATGGGAGAGGATGCCATCATATTCCCAAGTGAGAGTGTATAAAGATTATCCCCTCGAGATCCCCTCAATAAATCAACACCTTCTAGATTGCGAATGAAACATGTGTGTTGACGAAAAGCCACTTTGAGATTGGAATCACAAAATTGTCCCACAGAAAATAGATTATGCCCAAGTCCTTCAACGTAATAAACCCTTGAAATAGTAACATTCCCAATCTAATAGTCTCCATAACCCATTATTTTTTCAACTTGATCATTTCTGAATTTGAATGTACCCAAGAATTTACTGATGAAATTGGTGAGCTGAGAGCGATCTCCGGTCATGTGCTTTGAGCAACCGGAGTCCAAATACCAGAGGACGATTTGGACAACCTGCATTCATTAAGAGAAGTAGATGGAATATTGTTTTTGTGGATCCCCAGGATTTACCGGGTTCCTGTTTATTAGTAGACATTGGTTTTATAACCTTAGTTTTGCTAACGGACTCAGTATTCTTATTCTACCTAGGTTTCCTTAAGTATACCAATTTAACCACAGGTTTGGGTGATTCAGAGTCTAGAACTATTGGTTTCCTAAAAGGCACTTCATTAGTAGTGGTAATCCTAGTTAAAGGGCACGCATTTCCTATAAAAGTGAAGGTCCGACCGGTAGGTCTCCAAATATATCCCATCTTATTGAACACTTTTCCTGTTGGTTTCCAAATCTCTTTCTTAGATTTTCTCTTCTTATATGTAGCACGAAATTTCACATCATTCATAGAATTAGAAACCAGCAATTATCAAAGACATTAATCATCACCGTTACTACAGACTAACAGAATTTCATGTTTCTTGGAATTCTGCACAGACGCAGATCCATTAACTTTAACAGTGCCATTCCTTTTATTCAAACTAGATTTAACGTTCCTAGGGTGAGCTTCTACTTTATTCTTCGAATTACTACTTGGTGTTTGCAGAATCCTATCATTCTTGGTATTGCCTGAAGGCTGTGATCCGCTAGCACTAGTAGAAAGTCTTACTCTTGTAGAATGCAAGACACGCTTGTTAGAAACTATGTTTAAAGTCGAGTCTATTTTTGTGTTTTCTGTGGATGTGTGTAATTCGGTAAACCTAACTTTCTTGTCCGTTTTCCTTGGTGTGACCTCAACTAATTGAGGACCAAAATTGTTGATGCTAGGGCAAGATCTACTTATGTGTGAAAGCAAATCCTGAACGACTTTGGTATACCTAAAGGCAGACTCTAAAAGTGAATCTTGAGGATAATTCACTTTTACATGTTCGATTATATCCCTAAGGACCAAAGCTTCTTCCTGGGTATGCTTAATATACGAAGAGTGAGCAGTCCTTTTATTCAACAATTTGGGCGTAATTGGTTCCATATTATCCTTAGACACTTTTGGATCAACAGAGTGGGTCTCAGTAGCCTCCTTATCTAACGCTTTTCCTTTTAGTTTCCTTAACTCATTTTTTAGGGCTGCTATGACCAAACCTTGTTCCTGAAGTTTTGCATTAATCAAAATTTCCCCCAACTTTAGATTGAACTGTTTAATTAATCACACATTGCTCGTTTATTGAACAATCGTTTTGGTTAATCGAGTCATAAAGTTGTTTATAAGGTCTGTTTCAAATGCTCATTGCTCAGTAGACAAGTTTGTCACTCTATGTTTCCAATTCAAGATGTTAAGAGTCTCAATTTCATCCATTCCATTTGACTGTACTATCATCTACAATTCCATTTAAGACTTAATTTGCCTCTTTCAACTTGACAATGACTGTGTCTTTTGCTTTAGACAGAGCTCTCAATTTCACTTAATTTCAAACAACTGAGTAAAACTTGAGCATTTTGATTTAAAAACAACTATTGCTAGTTAAAATTTCTTGAGTAATTGAGAATACTTTCCAAAGTGACGCAATGTTTTTTCAAGAGTCGTAAATACTCTTAAAAGTTTATCATAATTGCTTTATCAACAAAATCCTTTTTTATTAAGAAACTCATCTTAAGTTCAGACATCTGACATTCATGTCACAGTTTCACAACCTCATTCACAGACAAAATTACGACAGTTTTTTACAATATCATTATCAATGGCTTTGCCAAGAGTCGTCATTTTCACTCATAACTTGATTTTATTTTAACTTCGAAATTTCTGGACCTCTAAGCGAAGTTGTTCGACAGCCTGTTTCCATTTGATAAAAGGACTTTTTTGGACATCGGCAAGTTTCTTCAACCTAGTATTGAATTGAAGTATTAAGATACTTTTAATTCTTTTATAAACGAATGATTTTTCATCTCGAAAACAACCTTTGTATGTCAAACCCCCAGTCCCTCAGTGATACTGTGTAAGGTATTTTCTTTGACAACCAGATAAAGGCCAGTGAGATACGTTTGAGCTCTTCAAGCTTGTCTACACCTTACTTACTGTTGGAAGTTCTTTGGAACCTTCAACTGTATGGTTGTTGAAGAATGAGATGGGTCTAAAGCTGGGATCCGAATCGCTTTCAACCAATAAGCATGTTCACTATATAAATCAGATTGTCGAAACACATCATTGTTGTAATCGTTATTAAGAATAACATAATTAATATTTTCGTGTTCACTATATTTTTACAACAAATGGATCGTGTTATGTTTCAAAAGCATTTTGAATGAATCTCTTCACAAAGAAATAATGATTACATCAGAACGGGAATCACAAAAGTATCCATTTTAAGAATGTCATTCCCCGCATACAATTTGCTTGACTCCTGAAAATTTCTTCAGATAGAAAGGTTTTTTTCAAAACCGTTTGCTGTATCGTGTAATGATCAGAACAAATTTTTGATTTTAGGTCCTCAATGAACTGTTATGCACAGAATTGACCTCCTTGAAAACTATGATATTATCAGGTTGCTTAATTTTCTTTTCTAAAGGAATTTCTCTATCAATATTTTGGTTTTCTTCCAAATTTTAAATCATTATTGAGATCAGAAACGTTTTTCATTTAAAGAATTCCTTTTCTGCACTTGTGTCAAAAAGAGTTTTTCTTAAGACGTACAATCTCGGCATACTGTTCATTTGATCCTGAAAAAACTGTTTCAACATTTTTTGCATTTTCTTTCAATCTTTAACCCTCATTTATATATGTCTAGCTCGTAGTCAAGTCTTTAATAACATTGGTGCAAGGCATCACTTGGGTATTTAATTGTTCACATTTTTCATCCCTTTTCCTCTTGGGCTTAGTACACTGCTTGGCAATATGACCCTCCCCTTTGCAATTATAACAGATGACAGTCCGTTGTTTCCCCGTGTTGCCTTCCATTGCACCAAGTGTGTATTTTCCTCCGTTGTTCCAGAGCATAAGTAGTTTGTCCTCCCCTGAACAGGTTGCCCAGTTACTTTTCCCATCATAGATGTAGCATGTTGACGAGGGTTTTGACGAAGTCCTTTAGCTGATTGTAGGTAGTTGGATATCGGGATAGTTGACAAACAGCAGTTAAGAACGCATCATGTGATAAATCACATCAATTGATCATCCCCATTTCTGGAATACTAAACAACTCGACCAGTCCTGGTTGGGGAAAATTGCAGTTATTGCGTTATAGGCTGTGGGAGCATATTCCACTTGTGGGATTGATGGTTGTAAAGAATAAACGTTGTGGTGAACGGTGGATTGGTACTCATTTGGTGGATAAGTAATTGAAAGAGTTGTTGATTGATTGGTTGTGAATTGTTGAGTCTGATACAGTAGCAAACTGTAAACTATATGGTGAAACATGAATTGAGATAGAGACTTTGGGTGAGTGTGTAGATGAGAGTGATAAGCTGGCTGAGTTAATGGTGAGATGGCAACAAAAGCAAGAGATCAAGTTGCGTTATGCAATTTTAAACGAACTTCATTTGCATGTCTTTCATGTTGTTGCAGGTAAGCATAATCGATCAACATTGTATGTGCAAGTCTTTTTGACCAATATAACATCAGTAACAAATTTTGCACCATTCATCAGGAGAGTTTTTAAGTAACTTGGTGGATCACTTGAAACTGATCCAATGCATCTTTGTAAGATGTTCATATCATTGAGTAACAGAGTGAACCTCAAGGATACTCATAGCGTCTCACCCCTTTCTTGTAAGTGAACTATCGAATTTCTCATACACTTGCACTCACATTCTTGATTTGTTAACGACATTCCTTCATTAGCAAGTTTAGTCCTTCTCTCAATAGATCTTTTCCACATGATGTTGAACTACACAAGAGCATAAGATTTCATTGGGAAGGCCTTGAGAATGATTTTATTTGCTTTGATTTCCACAATCAGCTTGAATGGCTTCAGCGGGAGTCAGTTCAACATATTCCTTAAGCCTTGTTACTCCATCCTCAGTGATTGAAGGCCAAACAAGTGGTCCTTTTTCAACAGATGCAAGAATCATTCTTCCATGTGGTCTATTCATCATATAAAGTTCCATTCTGCTTTTCCATGAATCATACAAGTGTTTTTCAAGCATCGGTGGTTTGTTGTCTCCTCCAGAAAGAAGTGACTTATCAGCAAGAGTCGTCATTGTGGTATCCAAAAGATTACAAATTGATCGATCGGTGGTAGAAAGAAATTGTGTTTGGTTATGTGATTATTGAGTCTTGAAATGAAACTACACGGGATTTTACAATTCTCGACAAAACCGGGAAAACAAGTGTTTGTTTCACGGGATTTTACAAGTCAAAGAAATAACCGTATAATTTAAAAAACGAGTTGTTAAGTATAAACTTAAGTTGGTTTCACTAGTTCGGTTGACAAATTTTTAATTAGTTCGGTCCTACTAGTTCGGTCCTACTCGTTCGGTCCTGCTAGTTCGGTTGTCACTAGTTCGATTGTCAAAGTTTAACTAGTTCGGTCCTACTCGTTCGGTCCTGCTTGTTCGGTTGTCACTAGTTCGATTCCTCTTGTTCGGTTCAAAGTAAAGGACTCGTTCGGTTCCAACTTGAGTAAAGCTCGTTCGGTTCAAACTAGAATATTCTAGTTCGGTGATCTCGATTGTAACACCCCCAAATTGGGTCGCAGCGGAATAAGGGTTCGGGGCGTGTTACTTCAAGATCAATAGCACAAGATATATAAGAACGACACAAAAAGTCGTTTAAAATGATTCATTGGATTTAATTGAAACTTAATACAAAAGCCATATAGCTTTTACTTGTTCACTGTGCGTATTACCAAATGTCAATACATTTCCCAAAATATGATGCACCTAAATCTTTAAGCGTGCAATCCAAAATGTAACCCAATGCATCCCTGGCATCCCATGCCTATTGATCTCCTGAAAACATTGCTTAAAACGTCAACAAAAATGTTGGTGAATTCATAGGTTTTGATAATCGTAATATGTAGGACCGCAAGACTTTTAGTGATAATGCAACCCATGCACGCATCCCAAAAACTAATTACATTACACTAAGCTCATGACACTGAACTCGACAGTCTTGTTGCGCATAATAGTGGCTATCCAGCCCGCGAAGATGTTTTAACCCGAATAAAATTCCCCCATCCCTACAATTCGACATGTTATATCGTATTCGTTCTCGGTGGATAGAATCAACCGAACGGGGAGGTCGTTTCCCGAATAGATCAATTAAATAACATTCGCGCTCACATATGTAATTTCAAAACAACTACATCTATGCAATTGACAGTTTCATGATAATTGGCTTAATTGGGTTATTGTAACTTAGGCAATCATGTATTTCAATACTTGCTCCACTTTATAAAACAAAGGCATGGTTTCCACCAAAAATAATTAAATCAGTAAAACTTGTAAAAGTGTGGGGCCTATGAACTCACCTTGAGTTCATATCAATCTAAATATCGCAAGATAAAGCGTCACGTAAAAGATCGAAGCAACCAAAAGTATCATAGGTCTATAAGTACTGAGTACTTGAATATAACTTATAGTTGTTACTCGTACTATCGTTCGGGCACATAATTTTAAGAGTCATACATGATGTCGAGGAGTTTAGGACCCTTTTAAATCGTAAATCCAACAACTCAACGAAACGCCATCCGTTAAGCCTCATTATGACACTCCCTAGTAATATATACTTTATGATAACCACATAATATTCTATAATACTCAATCACCACTAATGGTTTGGTAAAATTGTGTTTAATAAGTTAAAACGTTATAAATACCGTTTTTAGCAAACACGTAACTTTCGCTTTTAAACCCGATTCTCGCGTTTCTTAGTCCAACTTTTCCGTATTAAGACGGGTTATCGATATTTGACTTTTTCAATATTTTGACCCGCTGAGGAACAGTAACGTGTACTGTTCACATCAACGTGAGTTTTTAATAACAATCTATTCGTCTCGTGAAACCCGTAAATGTCGTATTTTATTCTTTATAAGCTCCGTTTTTAACGATTCCGTTCGAGACGTTCTCGTTTTTTAAAAGTTCTATAAATTTTATGAGGTTTACAAAAATATAACTTTCTGTCATAAATTGTACACTTTTATAATAAAATAGGTTTTATACAAAGTATTAATTAGGCGTAAACTCGCGAAATTCATAACTCGTTATCGTTTATTAATTGAAAAATTAACGATTCTTATCATTTTTTGGAATCCAAAATAGTATAATTTGTTAAAAATATCATCACTTGCTGTTTTATAATTTTTAATAAAAATTATTTATAAAAATTTTCTTACGACTTCGTTATCGTAAAGTATAACTCGTTTTTAACGTAACTTTTTCGTTATTAATCCGTTTACAAGTTTTCTTACTTTTTCGGAATCGTCTGAAATGTAATTATCTTATAAAAATTAATAAATAAATAATATGTTTAAGGCACTTTGGATAGAATGTTTAACTAATATCATAGGTTCATTTTGACCTTGTTTATATGTTTTTACCACTTAATACTTTTTACATATAACAAAGTACATATTTCCTTATCATAGATAACCTTTCTGTTTTTAATGATCTTATAACCTTAATATAAGTCCATAATTAACCTTAACTTGTCTTAAGTATTTCTTTAACTTGAAACATATTAATAAACTATAAAAACCCTAATTATCCCATAATCATGTTTACACCAAAACAACATGATACAATATTTTATCATCATTTTTAACATGATATATGTAATGTCACAACATATATAAAAGTAATCCATATGATCATTTCAAGTTTAAATCTCATTTTTATGATAAAATCCTAAATGGTGATTAAACTAAATAGAAATAACATATGCTTAAAAAAATGAAGATTATAAGAACATAAAGAGTTCAAGTAAACCTTATGAGGTATGATGATGATGATAAGCTAGTGCTAAACCCTTATTTAGCCACAAAACCAAAGCTTGCACAAATAATAACCCTTGTTTTCTTAACAAAACCCTAACTTCCTTTTTCTTAAGTAATACTTGGAAAAGCTTAGCCAATGCTTGGGATCACCTTAGAATACCTTGTAATGGATGTGTATAAGTGTGTATGGGTTGCATAAAAATTGCTATGGATTTGGTAGAGTGCTTGATAATTGCCGTAGCAATATAGAGATGGGGAGAGAAAGATTGTGAAAATTTACTAAGTGTTATTGTATGTAAGTGTTATATCTCTTATGTATACATGTATATAAGGTGTTAAACTAGTCAAAGGAACATGGTATGGTGCAAGGGATGGCCTTATGAGTCAAAAGACAAGGTATGGTGGTTTTAAATGAAGTATGGTGTTGCATTAATGAAGTAAGGTGTAGTACTTTGACCAAGTGAAGAGTTTTGATATATTACTTGTACAATTGGCAAGAATTTCGGCAAAACATAAGATATAGATGATATATTTTGCAACTTTTATGTATTGGGTATAAAAGTGGGTATTTGTTGAAGCGTAGAAAAGTTTTTGTGGTTCCGGGAGTGCCTAAACGCAATTTATCGCAAAACGTATACACTTTACGTATCCGATAAAAATAAAAGGAACAAAGTTAATAATTATCCGCAAAATAATTATATAACCCTTGCTTGATGTAAACATTTAATTGTTTGATGCCCGTTTACATTGAACGCTAATTTTTAGCTTACGCAATTTAAACTTAATTCATGAAATTACAAGCAAACGCGTACAACACTAAAAATAAATAGCATATTTATTGACGTCGCCAAAGACTTGAAAACACAGGGTGTTATAGACTTCCCCCGTTAAACGAGCCTTGTCCTCAAGGCTCACGATGCAGCACTTGACGACGATGCGGTCTTGGCGAAGAGGTGTGGATATTTCTTCTTGAATTGATCTTCACGCTCCCACGTGAACTCAGGACCTCTCTTGGAGTTCCATCGAACTTTGACTAATGGAATCCGACTTCGCTTCAACCGTTTAACAAAATGAAGCTTGTCATCCAGATGAAGTCCATCCAACGGAACGGCTAATGGTTCGTCGGCATGACACTTTTTCAGATTAGATACATGAAACGTATTATGAACTCTGCTCAATTCTTCTGGAAGTTCAAGCTTGTAAGCAACTTCTCCAACCCTTTCTATCACCTTAAAAGGTCCAACATACCTAGGGTTCAACTTCCCCCGTTTGCCAAAACGCACGACCCCTTTCCAAGGCGAGACCTTAAGCATGACTTTGTCTCCAACTTGGAATTCCATTGGCTTACGCTTCAAGTCAGCGTAACTCTTCTGCCGATCACGAGCGGCTTGCATCCTTTGCTTGATCTGAATGATTTTCTCAGTGGTCTCTTGGATCAGTTCTGGACCAAGTATTTGAGCTTCTCCAACTTCAGTCCAACAAACAGGTGAACGACACTTTCGACCATAAAGTGCTTCGAATGGTGCGGCTTTGATGCTAGCGTGATAGCTATTGTTGTATGAAAACTCGACTAATGGCAAATGGTTAACCCAACCCTTTCCAAAGTCGATTGCACAAGCACGCAACATATCCTCGAGAGTTTGAATGGTCCTCTCGCTTTGCCCGTCTGTTTGTGGATGGTACGCGGTACTCATATCCAAATTAGCACCTAAAGCATTCTGAAGTGACCTCCAGAAATTTTGATGCGAATCTCGGGTCGCGATCACAAATGATTAAGACAGGTATTCCATGTCTCGTGACCACCTCCTTCAGGTACATTCTTGCAAGTTTATCTAAAGGATCGGTCTCTCTCATTGGTGTGAAGATCGCAGACTTAGTGAGTCGGTCAACGATTACCCAAATTGTGTCATAACCTTGAGACGTCTTAGGAAGCTTTGTGACAAAATCCATGGTGATGTTATCCCACTTCCATTCGGGTATCTTGGGTTGTACCAACAATCCTGATGGCCTTTGATGTTCGGCCTTGACCTTAGCACAGGTCAAACACTTGTTAACATAAGTGGCTATGTCAGCTCTCATGTTGGGCCACCAATATAACTTCTTCATGTCTTGGTACATTTTGTCGGAACCCGGATGAATAGAGTTAAATTTTGATTTATGGATTCGAGCATGAATCAAAACAGTCCCGTAAATCGCCAATAACAGGTAACCAGCTTCTGCCCGTTGGAGGCACAAGTTCCATCCCACGTTGGTTCCTACTTTTTCGTCTCTAATAGCTTCTGGAAATTTAAGTTTTCAATCAACATTCCCCAACGTCTTCACTCTTAATGTTCACTGGTTTTCGCGCTTCAGTCTAGCTTTAAGATCTGTTTGGGAAGATCAGCTAATAAGTCCATGACTAAGGCTCAACTCTTACGGATTGGTTCTCGTTCTTTCCTGCTCGAAAAAAAAGCAACATCAGCAACGTCATTTGCTTTCCCCGTGATAACGACTATTGCAATCGAATCACTTAGCAACTACTAACCATCCAGCGTTGCCTCATGTTCAAGCTCTTTTTGATCTAAAAATGTGTTTTGCAAACTCTTGTATCGGTGAACATCCGTACACTTAAGTGTTCCATATACAAACGTCTCCAGATCTGAGAGTAACATCACTGCACAAGTTCTAAATCATGATCATATATGTTTTCTTCTAATGAATTTCTAACTGGCGTGAAAGCATAAGAAATCACCCCCTTTTTTTTTTTTTTTCTCTTTGGTTATCAACACAGGCCCAAACCCTTCTTTGAAGTGTCGCAGTATGCGATGAAATCTTCGCTTCCTTCATTAATGTGGATTGGTGCCATATACAAACTTTTTTGCTTCAACTTGAAAAGCTGCTTCTTGTTTATCGCGCCACTCAAACTTGACCTTCTTTTGAGTAAGCTTAGTCATTGGTTTGGCGATCTTTGAAAACCCTTCAATGAATCTTTGGTAATACCCAGCAAGACCTAAAAATTGACGAATCTCCGTTGGTGACTTAGGAGATGTCCAATCTTTAATGGCTTCAATCTTGGCTGGATCCACATGAATTCCTTCACTATCGATCATATGACCGAGGAACAGTACTTTGGAAATCCAAAATTTACATTTGGAAAACTTGGCATACAACTCCTCCTTCTTAAGCAATTCTAAGATTTGCTTAAGGTGTTCTTCATGTTCTTGTTTGTTCTTCGAGTATATTAGAATATCGTCAATAAAGACAATCACGAATTTATCCAGATATGGTTTACACACCCGATTCATAAGGTCCATGAATAAGGGCTGGTGCGTTTGCAAACCAAACGGCATATCCCAGAAATTTGCTGATGGTCATAACGAGTTCGAAAAGCAGTCTTCGGAATGTCTTTCATTTCGAGACCCACAGTTGGTGATAACCAGACCTTAGGTCCGATTTTCAAGTAGACACTCACCCTTGAACTGATCAAATAAATTTACAATCTGGAAGTGGATAACGGTTCCTTCACTGTTTAGTTTTGTTAAATTCCCCGATAGTACAATGCACTTCCGGAATGGATCCATCCTTCTTTTGACAAACAATACCGGAGCTCCCAGGGTGAAGGAACTGGGTCTTAAAAGCCTTTGTCGGACAGCTTTCATTCTCCAATAACACTTTCCTTTCGAAGGCGCTAATCGATAAGGTGCCCGTGCTACAGGTGCAGCACCAGGTACCAAATCAATTTGAAACTCCACTTGTCGAGTCGGAGGAAGACCCGGCAAGTCCTCAGGAAATACTTCGGGAAAGTCTCGAACTATTGGTACATTCTCAAATCGCTTCTTCTCCGTCTTGTCTTCAACCTCCTTTGCAGTGACATGTGCTAAAAAGATAGGAAATCCTTTTTCCATGTACTTCTGCGTTTTAATGCACGAAATGATGTCTAATCGTGTCACATTTCCCTGGTTACTTCCATTACCGTGTATGATTAAGGTTTCATTTCTCCAGGGGATGCGACAATCTTCTCGGCACACCCAATGACCGCTTGGTACTTCGCCAACCAATCTAAACTGATTATAGCATCGAAACTACCAAGTTCTACAGGCATTAAGTTGATTTCGAATGGGTGATTTAGTAAATCCTTTAATGGCGAGCAAATTCGATAGCGAAATTGTCTTAGGGCGACTAGTAATGTGTCTTGGCTTTTCGGCTTAGGATTTGGTATAAGATGATGCCAACTTTATAGTAAGACGGAGTGAAGGTCTGCTTAGTTGATATGGTTACTAATTCGATTTCCAAAAGTAAACGCGTTCTATGAATACGCACACAAAACATGATATAAGTAGAAAATTGTTTCATTAAGAGGTTTTTAGAGTGACTACTCTCAGCACGGCATGGTACCTTCCTGAATTATACATAGTTGATCAGGCCATGTATAATTGAGGACTAACGATGCATTGCTCATTTTCGTCAAAATAGCGTTAAAATTTTATGATATTCGTGAGAGTAGTTTGTAAGAGTAATTAAGGAACCTAAGTTAATACTGACGAAATTCTCATAATACGATAATTTGATAGATAATTTGAAATTATTCGTACAACTGAAATTTTAAGGGAAATACAACGAGAACTCCTAAGAAGATAAAGTCTAAGATAGTTTCAACTTAGGATTTATTAGGCAAAGCGAGACAACTTTCTCTTTTAAGCTTTGATCTCATCTTTAATGTTGGTAGGGTTTTGATCGGTTTCCCTTCTCTTAAGGCATGCACCGCTCCACGTGCTTCAGCACCTCTAGTTTGGTTTTCATGGTTTCGGTTCTTTCGCTCCGGGCATTCACTCCTACAGTGCCCTTGATTCCCACATTCATAGCAATAACCTCGATAGTATTAGCCACTCGCTGGGCTACAACCTGCTCAATTTACTCAACACTCATCCCTTGATTAACAGTTGTCATCATTTCTTGAAAATCACAGGGAACAAAATGTATATGAAGTTTCATCCACAGGAAAATCATGCCACTCCGTGATCCCAACATATATGTAAGGTGAGACCACGTTATGCAAAGATATAAGATAATTGCAACCGTGGTGTAAATAAATCCCCATCATACAGTAGCATGATCATAACCAACAGTGTAGGTTAATACTTAATACATCGTTTACATGAGTAAAAGAGTACAAGATTTTTATTAACACTATCAACCGAGTATTACTCAAGTTTAGTGGGATACAAAACAAGCTACACTGACAAATCTATTTGTCTATGGGCCAGGGTGCCTCTCAAGATTCTAGATGCTAGCCTCTTATGTTATCTTTAAGTGACTTAATATTCTTTGGTGATGATTGTAACACCCCCCAAAATCAGGTCGCAGCGGAAAGGTAACATTGGGGTGCTACTTCATAATATAAAGTACAAGTCACAGAAAATGACCTCAAAAGAGACGTTTTATAAAATGTCACATTCAATTTAGTAAAAATGTCAGAGTTACACAGGTTCCATTTATAATGTATTAGAAAACATTGTCAAAACGTTTGTCAAATAGTACTCAAGTTATTAGGCCTTCAAAAATATATATATCCGCGCGACTCGAATGCTCCCAATGCTCCACTAGCAAAATAGTAACCTGAAAATACATGCTAAAACGTCAACAATAATGTTGGTGAATTCATAGGTTTAAGTAAAAAAGCAATATTGAAATAATTTAAGAAATATTTCAGAAGAAAAGTAGCGTTACAACATTTAAAAGTGTTATTTCCGAAATCCAAGTAGTGATTTTTACTGTTCATAACAGATATATACTTATTTTTATAGTTTTTGTTATCGTAAACTCGTAAACGTCGTATTTTATTCGTTATAGCTCCGTTTTTAAAATATAAACGACGTGTAGGTAACCGTCGATAATGAAAACATAACTGCTTGCAACGAGCAAAACTTAACTTATATAAATAGATTATATAAGGCTGGTATGGTAAATATGAGTATGCACTTATGGCATAAATGAATGATGGTAAGGTGTCATATTCGATAGCTTAATGTTTATGTAGCGTTTAGGACCTGCGAGCTTATCGTACTACCTTGCCTAAAGAAATGTTCCCCTATTCATATACATAACCCTTATATAAATAATTGTAGAGTTGTGCGAAAGAATGCAAGCTCAACATTTGTATATATACAATATACCCTTATAGTAACGTACGTACTATAATATGAGCACATATATGCATTATGTAAGCCTCTAGTAAAACTAACTAATGCAAACAACTAGTGTATGTATATCCCGTAAAAATCCCTTTTTATGAATGCAATGTTTGAAAACAGTTATAGTCCACCAAAACATTTGACCTGACTCTCTATAACCTTGGAATAAGGGTCTGGGGAGTGTTACTTCATAGATCAATAACACAAGATGTAAATAGAACCATAAAAAATTTGTTTAAAACTGATACATTAGAATTAACAAATTATTTGTTACATAAGCCGAAGCTTCACTTGTCCACTTGTTCAAAATACAAAGATTTCTAGCCCATAACAGTTATACAAAATGTAATGCGACAAAATCTTTAATGCATGATATCCAAATCAAAACCACCAATGTATCCCTGGCACCTCGTGCCTATTGACCACCTGAAAACATTGCTTTAAAACGTCAACAAAAATGTTGGTGAATTCATAGGTTAGTAAATTATAATATGCAGGACCGCAAGACTTTCCCCGTGATAATGCAACAAATGCAGACATCACAAAATCCGATTACGTTTTCCTAAGCTCATGACACTGAAGCTCGACAATTATATTCGCAATAATAATTATTGCTATTATGCCCGATCAGATGTTCAACCCTAAACATCCCGAATCTGACATGCTATAACGTTCATTCCCGGTGATAGCTAATCACCCGAACGGGGAGGTCAATCCCAAATAGATCTATTCATAACATTCGCGCTCACATAATGTAATTCACAACTACATCTATGCAATTGACAGTTCATGATAATGGGCTCAACTTGGGTTATCGCTACTTAGGCAAACACGTAATCAATATAAAATATACACTTGCGTCCAATTTATAAAACAAAGCATGTTTCCACCCCAAAGTTATAAATCATTGAAATCGTAAAAATGTGGGGCTATGAACTCACCTTGAGTTACTGATAATCCAAATATCACAGATAGCGCGTCACGTAAATGATCGAATGCAACCTAAATTAACATAGGTCGTATAAGCACTAATCGCTTTGATTAACTAACATCATATACAAGTCTATGTTAGTTACATCATACTATCGTTCGGGCTATCATAATTTAAGAGGTCATGTAGTGACGTATGAGGAGCTAGGACACTTTAAATCGTAAATCCAACAACTCGTCGATATGCCACCCCGAAGAGGCCTCATTATGAAACTCCCTAGTAATATAGTACTTTGATAACCACATATAATTCTATATAGCTTCATCACCGTCTATTTGTAATTTAGAAATCGTTGTTATAGAGTGAAAACGTTTATAATTATCGTTTTAGTAAAACTAGCATAACTTTCCCGTTTTAAACCCGTTTCTCGCGTTTCTTACGTCCACGTCTTCGTATTAAGACGACGTATCAAAATATGACATTTTTGGTATTTCATGTCCTCTGATGAACAGTGATTTTACTGTTCATACCAGTTATAAATTCATTTTTATAACTTAAATTAACGTAACACTCGTAAACGTCGTATTTTATTCGTTATAGCTCCGTTTTTAGCGATTCTTTCGAGCACGTCCTCGTAATTGAAAGTTCTATCAAAATATAACATTTAAAAAAAAATTATATCTGTTATGAATAGTGTTTTTACTGTTCATAGTTTATAAAATTATTTTTATAAACTTTTAATTACCGAATACCCGCGAAATTCATAACTTTCTCGTTTTTAATTGAAAAATTACGATTCTTATCATGTTGGAATCCTAAAAATGTGTGTGATTAAATAAAAATGTCCAACCTTCTGTTTGTATAGATTTTATAACTTGTTTTTATAAAATTTATTTTATAAACCCGTTTAATTAGCGTATAACTCATAATTAGCGTATCTTTTTCGTTATTAATCCGTTTTTCGAGTTTCTTATCTTTTTGGAATCGTCATGAGACGTATTATCTTTTCAAAACATCAAACTCTCTGTTTGGAATTCGAAACCAACAGCCCCCTTAAATATCAATATGTATACTTATATATAAGGCTTATTTCATGTACTTTCTAATCTTGTAAATTTACCACAAGTCTTCCACCTCACTTGATATCATATGTCATATATATAATAAAGTCCAAAGTCCATATTTAGTCCATGAGATCACATGATAACAAGATTATCAAGTCATTAACATCACATGAAAACAATAACTTTCCTTAAACACTTTTAAAACCCTAATTTGTTCATAAACATTTTTACACTTTACCATCATGGTACATCACTTATATACCCATTTTAACATGATATTATCAACATCATAACATATATAAAAGTGTACAAAATGATTATCACAAGTAAAAACTCTTTTTACATGATTAAAAACATCCTAATGGTGATTTCACTACATAACATCATATATACATATAACCATGAAAATGAAAAGAGAAAGGTTTTAGGTAACCTTAGTGATGATGTATGATGATGAGTTATAAGTGCTAAACCCTTGTTTAGACTTTAAATTCAAGCTTATAACTAAGAAAACCCTAGTTTTCCAAATATAAACCCTAGCTTCCTTTTCTTGATAAATACTTGTAAATGGTTAATCAAGGCTTATAAACACCTTAGTATATCTTAGGAAGGATGTGTAATGGCTTGTATAGGTTGAAGAAAAATTTATATGGATTATTAAATAAGGGGTGTTTGAGCCGTGGCTTATAAAGAGCAAAAGGAGAGTGTTTGTTTGATTTTTGATTAAGTGTTTGTTATCTATGAGTTATCTCTCTTGAATACTTGTATATATAAGAGCTAGGATGGTAAAAAAAGAATGCAATAGTGGTCAAGAACATGTTTCATGGTCTTAAGGAAGACTATGGTCAAATTAGGACAAGTTATGGCTAGTTTTAAAGAGTTAAGAGATGTACAAGCCAAGTTGGTGTATTTTGTGTGCTTCTTGTCTCCATGTTGTTGTTTAGCCATGGGTTAGGAAGGGGGAGGGAGTATATGTTTTATTTTTCTAGCTAATTTACTTGTATGAAATGTTACTTGTAGTTTAAAGTCATTTATAAAATGTAGTTGTATACAAATGGTAACATGTGGAATTTTGTTAGTTTTTTTTATGAAACATATGACTAACAGCATTTACTTGGGTAAAGTTTTATAAAACTTTGGGTATTGGGTATAATTGAAGCGTAGATATATTTTTGTGGTTCCGGGTATGCTTAAACTTAATTTATCGCAAAGCGTATACACTTTATGCAATTGATAAAAATAATATGAACAATGACCATAATTATTCTCAAAATAACTATTTAATACTTTCTTGATGTAAACGTTTGATGGTTTGATGCCCTATTACATTGAACGCTAATTTTTAACGTACGCGATTTAACTTAACGTTTACAACTTAAAGCAAACGCGTATAATACAAAAGGTACATAGAGAATTTATTAATGACGTCAATGACCCTAAGACACGGGGTGTTATATTAAAAAACTTCTTGATGCTGGATTAATTTACCCAATCTCGGATAGTCCTTGGGTAAGCCCAGTATACTATGTGCCAAAGAAAGGAGGGACGTATCCGATAAAAATAAAATGCGAACAAGATCATAATTATTCTCAAAATAATATAATTAAAACTAGATTTTAGTGCCAACCGATCCTTAAATTGATTTGATGCCCGATAACATTGAATTGCAAATTTAGCTAACGTCATTTTAGCTTAACATATATGATTTAAAGCAAATGCGTACAATACAAAAGTACAATTGTGGATTTATCGACGTCGTCAAATGACTTGAAAACACGAGGTGTATCAAACATTGGCTACATCCCGGTAAAGCTACTGGTAAAGAAGACATCAAATCATTTAAATTTTCAATGAATCACCTCTCTTAGGAGCTTACAGCCACACAAAGTTATAAAAGAACCTGGATTGATGAAATTAGACTGAAACTTTATGATTTGATGTACATATAGTCAATGTTGCTGTTTCTATGTTGCTGAAGAGAAAGTGTATGTAGCTGTGAAGTGTTGATCATGATATTTACAAGATTAGATGCTGTGAAATATCAAAAAGTGATTGCTGATAGAAATCAAGAAAGTGCTCATACAAGACAGTCATCATGTTGCAGTTCAAGAATAATTCCAAAGATAATGCTCACAACATCCTCAGGAAGCTCATAATGAAGATATTCAAAGAAACTTGAAGTTCACAAGTGAAGATCAAGTTAGGGGAGGATTGAATAGGATATTGTACACAGACTGTATAAGTAGGTAGTTATAGAGTTAAGTCTGGTAGACATAGTTAAGTCTGCCAGTACTAAGTTAAGTCTGGCAGTACTATATGTTAGTACTGGCCTTGTCTAGTTAAGTCTGTTTATGTAACAGAATAGATTAACAAAGTTATGTAAGAGATATCAAAAGTGAGATAAACTAGAAAGGTATATGCATTATCCCTTTTACACTTTGTAAAGCCCATTAGGGTTCCTTGGTGTATAAAAGTAACCCTACGGCATAAGTGTAACAGATAGAACCCAAATAGAAATACAATAGAGAAATAGCAAAGGTTCTACATTGTGTTTTTTTCTAGTACGTATGTTAATGATTCCGCATTAACACAGATTATTCAATAAGTTATTGTCTCGTCATTTAGTTGAATTTTGGATTTTATCCAGGTTAGCTATTGTCTGTACAAAAGGATAAACAAATCCAAGACTTTGGGACTACAACTTGAATATATATATATATAACTATAAATATATAAATAAATTATAATATAACAAATATATCTAGTATATAGATTATAATATATATATATATACACCCTTAATAAAAACATGCATATTCCCCAACCTAACACCCCCGAACCTACAATTTAAGATTCAGACATACAACCCAACATCAAAGCCAAAATTTTTACACACCATACCAATATCCGATCTTAAATTTTTTCCAAACCAAGAAAACCACAAAAATATAACCATACAAACAAATACCCGTAAAAAAAACACAACCCACATCCTGTTTACTTCCACCTAAAAAACACACACTCTCACCTAAAAAAAACTCTCTCATTCCCTTTTGCAATTAAATACATCTCACCTAAAAAGACACACACACTCACTTAAACACTCTCTTTTACACAACTCATCCACAACAACTACAACCTCACAACCACCGGAATCCCTCCACCGACGTCACTCTCCACCAGCACTATCACCCTCCCTACCAAAAACCCCACTATAGAACTCCCTAAAAAATACGCCACCATCGGAGCTCAACACCACCGCACCACCAAACCGAACCACCACAGAAACTCATCCCAACACCGAAAACCAACCACCACAGAAGTAATACCACCGAAATTAACACTCACATTTTTTTACAGTTTTTGGTATGTATGGTATTTTAAAATATAATGTAATAACTATTAATTAATTTTTGTGGGATTTCTTTTATAGATTTGTATTGTTATTTGCAGACTTAAGTTTTTATTAAATTATTTACATTTTTTAACAGCCGTAAAAATCCGTCGTTGTCTCGCTAAGAAAGGGGTTGTCTTGCTGGCTGCCGGAAAAGGCGCTGTCTCGCCCGCTGAGTTTTTGAGTTTCTTTTGAGGGCTTATATGTATAGATATATTATTATTTATTGCGTAATCTGGTATTTGATTATGGTTGTCATTTTTTATTCAGTTAGCCGACGAAACCCACTGATGACGGAGATATTCACCAGGCTGTTGAAACTTGCGATGCAAGACGCCTGAGATGTTTCATACTAGAACGGTTAGTGATCAATCGCTGGAATGCAAGGATAGTTTATAAATTTGATAGGTTTTTATTTATAATATTTGACTTGGTGGTAGTAAATTTTTTTTATAAAGTTTATTTAAATTTTGTTCTAATTTTTTTTATAAGTTATAAAAATTTACACAACAAATCAAATATTACCTAACAAATATTTTTGTATATCTGACATTTTTTATGGTTTTGTCATTATTTTTCAGTTCAGCCGTCGCCACTGTTGACGGAATGTTCAGCCGCTGTAGAAACTTGGGATGCTACGCGGAAGTCTCTACTGAAAACTTAATATTTTCAAAATAAAAAGGTTTATTCAAAGTTTGTCTAAATCCGTTTAGTAAGTTATAAAGTTCATATGCATATTTTGTAAAATGTGTATAATTTGGACTGTGAAAATGTGGATTTGTAATTTTGTTTAATTTATGTGCGAATATTTGTTTATATATAGTCTTAGTATAAATTCACCTTAAACTTTTTTAAAATCCGTTTAGGAAATCTGACCCACTTCGTATTTCTCATCTCACTTGCAAATCAAGGAGGCCAGTGACCAAATTCAATGCCTTATTTTGCAATTTGAACTATTTAAAATTTTTTGAACTTTCAATTTATGAAATTTTGGAATTTGATTTTTCTTTTGAAATTTGAAGTGTTTTGAATTTTTGAAATTTTAAATATTTCAAAAGTTGAAAATTTTTGAATTTTAAAATTTTGTGAATTTTAAATTGTTTTGAAAAAAAAGTTATAAACATTTCGATTTTTTTTGAAATTCAAAATATTTTTAAAATTAAATTTTGATATATTTTGAAAATAATTTGAAAAATGTTTGAAATTTCAAAATTTTTAAATTTTTTAAATTCATGGTCTACTTTCGATAAAACACCAAAAGTCATGGTGTAAAATTGGCATGTACAAACAACAAAAGTCAAGGTTACTACTACGATATCAGAGTAACAAAATGATTCGCAGTTTCCAAGAATAGAAGCCTTTTGCATCTTTGCTTTTGTCTTTTAGACTTAAAAAACATTTGACTTAAGAAGCTTAATTTTATAGGTCGGTCATAATCACTTTTTAGCGTTAATAGCTGTCATATGAACTTGGAGAATATGCTAACTTTACTATATAGACTGAGAACACTGACTAGAAAAAAATGATGCATGAAAAAAGATAGAGTTATGATATATAGGCCTAACAAAGAGACCTAAAAATAGACCTACACCATTTATCATCTTGACAACAAAAAGTGATATTGTGATGCATAATTTTATTTTCATCATTTCTCACCAATCAATTTTTTAAATGCACCAATCAAATCTTTAGGTTTAATTTTAGGTATGGCACACAAATTATTTTTCAAAAAGATAATACCATGACAATAAGGGGACTATTAGTCGAAAATTGATACTGTTGCTGTTGCCGCTAGACGCGAGTACTCATTATTAAAATATAACGCTCAAATATGTTATTGTTTCAATTTTGAGTGACTACTTCATCTTATAATGACGCCATCAGAAAAACAATACAAGAAGACCAATAGAAAAACACTGCAACCATGCCTTTGAAAAAGCATTCACATTCGAAATTTGGTTGAAATTAGATAGTGCTGCCGCTAGGCGCAGGGTACTGGCTACTAACTATGATGCTCGGCATATATGTAATTGAATTTAAACAAATATTAAAGTGACTGCATCTTAGAACGATCTTCTATAAAAACAATGCCGAATAAGAAGCATAGCAACAATGCAAACATGCCGTAAAAAGAAGTTACCTCCTAGAAATTAGATCGAGAAACACATAAACCGGGACTGTAAATGTACGGTATACTCGTCAATGTTTGTTTAATTATTATAACTTCATGCCGAAATGATATGGTCCAAAAAACATTTGCATACGCTTTCACAATTAGAAGTAACATAACCTTTTTGCCCATATCTTATGGTCTTGAGACCTCCTTTTGTCGGCCTTCAATATATGTCGGACTATTTTGTTATTATTTTGGTTCGTTTAATTATATTAAATTAACACACATACTTAGACATCTTATTAAGAAAAACTTATAAATATTCGACACCTGTCTTAGCATATAAGTGTAACATTTCATCTTTGACAAACAATTAGTCGAGTACCCTCACCTAACGGCAAACGGTTTTTAGTTTTCAAAACAAAAATTCTAACGGTGAATAAATTATTGATCGCATGGGTCTGCATATGTTGTAGGAAGGTTTGTACTATTGGCAAGGTTTACATTTGTATTTGATAGCATCGTTTTAAGTTACGGTAATCATTTGGCAAAGTCGGGTTTGAATCGACCCGAATAAGATTTTTTGTATTTTTTAAATAAAATTAATAAATTTTCTATTTAAAAGAGTACAAAAGATTTTTTTTTCTAACACTTTACTCATATTATGGTTGATCCGAACCCGAATTGACCAGCCCCGAGTTGAGCCAACTTAAATTGACCCGAACCCGAGTAACCTGATTTAACACTTTACTCATATTCGGGTTGATCCGAACCCAAAATGGCCAGCCCCGAGTTGAGCCAACTCAAATTGACCGAACCCGATAACCAAAATATGTTTGGTTACTCAGTTCAGGTTATCAAGTTTGAGTTGGCTCAACCGGGGCATGGCGTTGCATTGTCAATTCGGGTTCGGATCAACCTGAATATGAGTAAAATGTTAAAAAAAATCTTTTGTCACTATTTAAAATAAGAACATTTTATTTTAAAAATACAAAAAATCTTATTCGGATCGATTCGAACCCGAGTTTGCCAAAAATTCAATACTTGATACCCGACCCTATTTAGTAATCGGGTTACTCGAGTTGACCTGAGTAGCCTAAATTTTTGACCAAAGTAACACTACCCGAATAAGCTTATTCGAGTCCGGATCCGAGTCAGGTTAGGATTTTTGACATCACTAATTTTTTTTTTGAATTCAGAAAAGAAAAGACATAAATTGAAGATAAAAATTACCTTCATAATAAATATACTAAGGCCTTCAAATAACACCATCTTCATTGATAGCATAATGAAAGAAATTTGGCTTGTATATTAAGCAAACTTTCCGTTATATCTTAAAAACAATTGCAACCATATGCCAATAAAAAAACAATGTCAACTTAAAATAATTTTCGGAAATCTAAAACGGTAGGATGCCATCAGAAACCAATGGCATACCATGCTAATAGAAAACATTACTACCAATGCAAACATGTGCATCATAAGATTTGAAATCCACCGTTATTATTGGTGTTGAAACTAGAAAACGCTGCTGGATAATTGCAATTGCAACATGCCATTGGAAGAACGATTGTCACTTGTAAAAACAATAATACAAAGAAAATAGTTCGTACGTCAAAACCAATATCGTTCGTCAAGTATATTGGTCATAACTACATAGCAGTTGCCGCTAGGCGCGTACTCGCTAGTAATATAATATATATAATATAAATATACTAATATATATATATATATTATATATTATAGGAATATAAATAAAATAATATAATATATAAACACAACTAACATATATACAAATCAAGATACTAAGTAAAAATTCCCTCCCCAAAGGGGTGGCCCCCCCCCCCACAGCAAAACATTTTCCGCTTTGACTTACTTAAAAATATCCTACAACGATTCAATAAAGTTTGATCAAACCAAGAACAAGAGTGAGATGTGGGTTGTGATGTTAGAGATAGAATGGATGGAAAATGGATGAAGTTTATTAAGATGGAATGTGACAAATGGAACAACCAACCCTCTCCAAGGCTAGGAGAGGGGCTTATATAGGTCCTATAGGCCGGCCCATGGGTTATGATGGGCTTCCCATGGGTCTTGGGCCGGACTAGATTACTAATCTAATCATTACATAAACTACGAGCTAAGACTGTTACAACTTGGAAGTGACCGACACTTTTTGTGTTTCCAACATACAAGGCCCACTCAAAACGGACCTTAGAACATCCTTTATCATATTCAAAAGCCTAATTTAGATTTAAAGAATTTCTCGACACGCTATGACTAAGTCAAACTTTCTGGTCAACAAAAGTCTACACAAAGTACAAAAACTCATTTTTGTCAAATTCTAATTATTCCAACATGCTTAACTAGCCTAACAACATGTACTAAAACTATTAAACATATGTTCATACTTGTAACATTTTCAAATCGATTTTGCACTTGAATCATCTAGCTACAATTACATATATGCAATAATCATCTAATTAATCAAACAAGAAACATAAACAAGTGCTCACAAAGCTAGAACAAAGCTTGACTATGGCTTCCCCTTTGACCTTAAGATCGGACGAACCACAAAGACCAACCAAACAAACTTTTCAAACCAAACCACTTCAATATAACACTAATCTACCACCTAGAAACACTTCCTTATACACCAAATCAAGAGAAATTAACCAAAACCCAACTTTCAAAATACTCATTGCATGTAAGGTTTTCTTAGTGGGATTTGTAGAGGATTAAAAAAGGATTAATATGGTGTAATCGGATTTAAATGCATGTTAGTAACAAAATTTTGACAATGGATTTATGTGTGTGGGTTGAGTTCGAACGGCAACAAGGAGAGGGAGACAAGAGAGTTTGATTTTTCTAAAAGTGAAAATGAGAGGTATATGTGTCCTATTTATAGAAATGATCTTTGGAAACTTGGCAAAACTAGTCCATCCATTCTATTTATCTTTTAAAACTAGTGCAAGTCATCTTTTTATAAATAACATTCGGCCATAAACTCGAGTCACACCACGTTTGTAAATATTTTAAATTCGTCCCACTAAATATAGTTTAAAACCTTTATTAAAACGTTAAACCTCGTAAAACACGACCATTAAACACAGTTTTTACAAAAACTCAGGGAAACGACGTAAAATACAAAAATGACATATTTACGCTCTTGGAGCATAAGAATAAATTTCCTGACCTTCTTAAACACTAAAGACAAATAGAAATTAAATCACGGAATGAAATTCACCAATAAATGGAGATTCTCATCAACCACATATAGCATAACGACTATAATTATTTACGTAATTAAAAAATAACTATCTTAGCTAAGGATAGACGTTGACCTGAAACTCGGGTTGTTACATTCTCCCCACCTTTAAGGAGTGACGTCCCGACACTCAGCTCGTCTCATCCACTCTTTCCGCTTCGTTCTTACTTGTAAATAGATGAGGGTGCTTCTTCTTAATCTGATCCTCACCTTCCCAAGTAAATTATGGACCTCTTTGCGAATTCCAACGAACTTTAACTATAGGTATCTGACTTTGCTTAAGTCGCTTAACCTCTTTATCAACAATCTCTACCGGTTCCTCAATCATATGCAACTTATCATCAAGTTGGATCTCTTCCAACGGAACAACAACTTCACCTTCCGCTGAATACTTTTTGAGTTTCAAAACACGAAAAGTACTATGAATCCCCTTCAACTCTTCAGGAAACTCCAATGTATAAGCCACATGACCAATTCTAGCCAAAAACTTAAATGGACCGATATAACGTGGACTTAACTTTCCGCGCTTTCAGAAACGCACAGCGCCCTTCCATGGCGATACCTTAAGTAATACCATATCACCAACTTCAAACTCCAACGGCTTAAGTCTCTTATCTACAAACTCTTTTGGCGACTACGAGCAGCTAACAAACGATTCTTAATCTGGACAATCTTCTCAGTCGTATTATGGATCAACTCTAGACCGGTGAGTTATGTAGGATCCCTAGATCATTCCATTGATTAATCACAAGATCAATAGCACAAAAGATTAAACATTAAAGAACTTTTGATTGAAAGAAATAAGAGTGGCTACAAACCCTATAGATGAAAAGTATTATGGAGTAGCTTTCCTAAAAATGAAAATAAAAATGGCTTTATATAGCCTTACAATGAGACCTAAAGAGGCCTTTGGGCTTTGATGGGCTTTTTCATTAATGGCCCGTTTACAATAATATTACACGCTTAAATGAGCTAGACTTTTGTCTTGTATCTTCGAGTGACCGAGCTTCTTTGTTCGGGTTCCATTTATGTGATACCTTACTAATCTCCCTAGATTGAGGTCATGTGAAGTTGTTTGAAGCTACACTCGTTGCGTGTCTCTTTAGCTCGTTGTGATAGGGTACTTCACTTGTTAGTGCTTTGGTAATTCAATCTTTAACACCTTGATCATTGATCTTAGAACTTGATGTGATTGACTTGTTCTTGAATCTTTGATTGTTTATGCTTTACTTTCTGAATTACTTTGTGATCTTCTTTCACTTTGACTTTGCATACGCGATCGTTAGACTCACATGCTCATATCTGTTGGAATTTTGAAAGCTTTGATGATTTATCTTCTCTTTAAATCATTTGAACTTTTTGCATTGGAAGAAGACATTGATTTCAGTGTTCTACAACAACATTTTATATTTTTTTTCTCACCAACAAATTTTTTTTGCGGAAGGCTTTGAATGTATGATTGCCTTGATTACTTCAGATACTGTGGTATGGATATGAGCACATGTCTTGCATCGGTTACTTTGAGTCGTCATTCGCCATGATTAGACACAATTTAGACACCAACCACAAACATTTTGTTATGTAAAATCTCATTAATGTGTTCTAGAAAATCATTTGTGAAACAAGAAGGGTTTATTATTGAAGGGATCAAAGTTTAGACGATACTCAATCTGGTCGGTTACGTTAACCTCTGATTCTGAGGATCAATGATTACAGTACGAATACTGCACCTGTGATCAGATAGATTCATTCAAAGAACCTTCTTGACAGGTTCTTCCGGCAGTGAACAAGCTAGGTTCCTCTAATACCTATGTATCTGTTTCCCTAATGTTCGCCGATCCTCTAGACAGATGTTCGAAGACAAACAATATAATGTATTTTCTACTAATAGAATGGTAAAGGTGATGTCAGTACAGTTACTCTTGCTGATTATTACGTTACAATTCCTTTTTCAGCGTTTTTACTTCTTAATACAATTAACGTACAGTAGAAGGCTGTGGCAAAAAATGATGTGAAACACATTCGATGTTGCTTATAAAATTTGTTTGGGGCACAAACGAAAGTTTAATCAGAATGCTTCTGATGATGTTTTGGAAATATATACCCGAAAAGATATGAAGTGCTTGGGAAATCCAAATTGTACAAGTAATTTATGAAATCCATTCACTAGTGGGCGCTGTCCGGAAGATCAGGCTATGGATTCATACGATCACCCTGGTGGTACAACAATCTCTTTCCTCAGCATTGCTAAGATCACTTTTCACAGAACATGAAAAAAAGATTCTTGTCATTTATCAGATACGTGTGTATAACACAAACTTTACGGTACCTTGACATTTTTGAATCATATTTATTAACAACTTATGCCTCCCCCTACACATGTGCGTCGATAATCGAAAGATGTTTAGCACATGCATGGATAGGAGACTTAGCATTTTAGATCAATTCGAATCACATCTAACTTATCCGTGTTTACATGTTTAAGTCACATTTTTCTCCCCCGATCAAAATGTATGAAATTTGTGAATGGTTTGATCTAGAATGGACTTTAAAATGTATCAATCTCCGCAAAGTATGAGGTGAGGTGAAATAAGCACAAATATCAAGTGAGCAATTGAAAAAGACCTTTTAGAATACCAGACGGTAAATTGATACTGCTATCTGTTTGAACTTGTTACGCGGGTGGTTACGTGTCAATCTTTCAGTCAATAGAATCAGCAACAGTACGTCCATTTTGACCTGCAAAAAACTGTGAGATAATACTGGATTCTCCCCCTCAAACAATGACCCGTGTCAATGTTTGATTTGGTTAGCCCGAACATGTTTGATAAAACAAGTTGTTTATGAGAAAAAAAAGGTTCGGGGCTTAGACAACTTCTTGTCTGTATAGAAATAATGCACTGAAACGTACACTAAATCTCTGGGTTAAGACCGGGTTACAGTCTGAAATAACTGCAAGCCATACTACACTAATTTTTTTTTTCAAATATACAAAGGATACAATGTGAAACACTTGGTTACTCGGAGACAGACTCATCCAGGAGTTCCTTGAGAGTCTCTGGTGACATTTGTTTAACTCCAAGCAGTGGGAGTAGTGTTGCGAAGCGCTCTCTCGGTAATGCCTTCGTAAATATGTCAGCCAGTTGGTATTTTGTCTCCACGAAATACAACTCAACAACTTTCCTTTCAACCTGCTCTTTGATGAAGTGGTGACAGATATTAATGTGCTTGGAGCGCGAGTGTTGAACACTATTACAACATAGAGCGATTGCACTTTGATTGTCACAATACAACGGAATTTTGTTGAACGCAAATCCATAGTCGCTTAGTTGAGATCCATACAGGAGGATTTGAGCACGCATCTGATAGAGCGATGTATTCAGCCTCGGTAGTGGAGGATGGCGGTACTTTTATGCTTTTGGATGACCAGCCCCCTAACAAGTCGATGTCCAAGAAATTGAGCTGAACCAGAAGTACTTCTCCGTGTGTCATGACATCCTGCATAGTCAGCATCTGCAAAAGCTTTTAGTTCAAAGCCGGAGTCCTTCGGATACCACAGACCCATGTTAATGGTTCCTTTTAGGTATCGAAAGATCCGCTTTATAGCAGTAAGGTGCATTTCAGTAGGCTTAGCCTGGTATCGTGCACACATACAAACAGCAAATACTATGTCAGGTCTAGATGCACTAAGATACATAAGGGAGCCAACCATCCACGAAATCGTGTGGATCTATTACTTTCATCCCTTATCTTCATCAAGGTTGGGACGCTCTGCCATTGGAGTGTCAATGGGTGTGCATGAGTCAAACCAAACTTTTTCAAGATTTCCTGAGCATATTTGGATTGGTTGATAAAGATGCCTCTGGGATTTTGAGAATCCTGCAATCCTAAAAAGAATGACATTTGTCCCATCATCGACATCTTGAAAGTTGAGTTCATTTCAAATGCAAATGAATTGCAGGCTTTGGGGTTGGTAGTGGCAAGATAATTTTCATCTACATATATTTGTACCAGTTAGAAGGATGTTTGCTGTTTTTCTCGTGAAGAGTGTTAGGATCGACCACGCCTTTTGTAAATCCTACTGGATTAGAAACGATTGATAGCTTGTTCATACATGCACGTGGAGCTTTGTTGAGTCTTAGAGAGCTTTCTTGAGTCGTACACATGCGATGGGTGTCCGGATTACATTCTTCTGGTTGACTAACATAGACAGCTTCATTCAGTTCGCCGTTGGAGAAGGCGGTTTTCACGGTCCTTTGGAAGATGGACCATGTTCTACTACTCGCTGGCGTGAGCAATGAAGAGGTCTGATCGCTTCTAATTAGGCAACAGGAGCATATGATCTTCAAATCAATACCAGCTTCTGACGATACCTTTCGCCATAACCGAGCTTTGTTCTTCAAGACGTCTCATTATTTTCATCAACTTGATCTGAAAACAAGTTAGACAGGGATAAGCCCTAGTGATTCAAGCGTAATAAGCGTATCGCTGAACTTGTGCAAGAAAACGATTTGCTAAGTCACTCTTTCAGGAAATGTGAAAATCAATTGCATTTAAATCTGAGAAGGAAAAAGATGTTTTATCTGAGAAGAGAAACTAGCAGTTAGGTTTCTAGAATGAAATAGTTTGATTTAAAAAATGCTAAACAAAGTTGCAAGAGATATGTTGCAAAGATTTAACATGCCAACACAAACTATTCCTATGCTTCAAAGAAAATCCTAAAAAGGGTAACCAATGACTTGCACAAGGACATCCTAGGCACCCGTAACCCAGGTCTAGGTTATATGGCCAAGCGTGCTCAACCTGTTTTGTATGATGCTGATACCCTTTTGCATCCCAATACACCACCACGTTTGTATATGTGTTATGAGAGGTCTTGTACACCAAGGTTGGTTAGATGAAAAAATGCGATGAACGAAAAACCAGGGCATGTTCGACCCGAGAATGGCTTCTATGAGAAGTTAAATGCTCTTATGTTTGTTCCTCAGAAGGAACTTTCTGGAGATCAGGCGTATTGGCTTTCTGCCAACGAAATTGCTAGTCAAGCTAGTAAATCAGCCACGCCTGCTACCCTTTTTGTTCGTAAAAGTCGACCTCCAAGTCAAGTTCTGGCCAGTCTTCGAAATGTTAATGCTGTTTTTCCTCAATTTGAAGGTATCATAAGATGAACAACACAAAGCCACGACATATGTTTCTGAATGGTGTTTTGATTATGCCAAAACAGTTTTGTTGAACAATAATTGGTACCATTTTACGCCCATTTCAAAAAACCATATCCAAGTGCTTATTGATCATTTTTCAAGCAGATAAAAAGATTTTGAACAAATTTTGATGAATGGAGGCGGAATATGAACAATGTGTTCTTGATAACAAGAACCTGACCATAGAGAAGAAAATCTTTTAATCATAAAATGAATGCTTAATTGTGAGTGTTAGAAAAGTATCTGCTCTATTGTGGATTACTTACCGATATTGTTGTGCCCCCCCCCTAGTTCGAAATTGCCTTTGCGAAAGATCTTAGATCTGCATGCGATAGGGAACACACTGAAAGTATTGAACTTGAAGCTGAGATTTCAACAGAAACAGATTAATTTGAATCTGAGAACCGTTTTGCATTTCTCGAACAGATTTTAAGTTAGTTTACAACTTAAATTTCAGAAACGCATAATCAGTGCAAAGACTCCTTCTAGTGCCTCTCCATGCTCAATTATTTGAAATTCAAGTTAGTCAACAGCTTCAAGGGAAAGATGACACTATCAGGAATTTAGATGCTCAGATCAGCATCATGAAGGTGTTGAATGTAGGTTCCACTGAAGGTAGTTGTGACCAACAGGCCTTAGACACTGATAGAATTCAGTTGAAAGATATGATTACCTCCCTTAGGATTCAGCTAGATGGCCTTAAAGTAGAAAACGTGAGTCTGAAAAGACGGTATGATGAACTGTCAAAGGCGAATAATCACTCATGTATTGCATACACTGAAAAGCTGAGTGCCTTCACTGCTGAGATCAAGTGAAATGCACAAGTGACTGGTACACAAGTAGTGGACCTTCAACCTTGAGACACCTAAAGTGCTTGCTCCTGGAATGTACAACTTAGGTTCTAAGTATATTCCACCACACAAAAAGTGCCTACTGGGTCAAACCAACCCCGGTACCTAAGAAGAAGCAAGTAACTTTCAGTGAACCCCCCAGACCTTCACTCAAACCAACTCAAAAACCAGTAGTGCATCCTAATAAGCAAACTAACGTGTGTGTGCCTATGTCTACAGGAGTAAAACCCACTTCTGGAGCTAAGCAAACTATGGCTAGAGAGCCCCTCGGAATCCATAGTTTCTTTGCCGGTTAAGAGTAGAGAATGCGAGGGAGTAGAAGAACACCATTAGGATTTTGATTAAAAGAATCGTGTTGATTCTAATTTGCTTGTTAAACATTCTGTTTCTGTTTCAGACTTGAACAATGTTTGTGGTGCATGTAACAAATCTTTGGTTTTTGCTAATCATTCTGATTGTTTGGTTATGTGTGATGGTTCTGTGAATGTTAAACCCCACCAGACTAAGCGTTTTAAACGCCAACCCACCCCACCCCCCCAAGGAAAGAATGGTAAAAACAGTTAAGAAAGTCTGGAAACGCATTGCAATACCTTGTTGCTAATAGCAAGCCTTCAGTGGAAGCCCACTGGCAGGCATTTCTCATTATTTGAGAAGTATCCTTTAACTAGGAATTCATGGATCTATGTTCATGCCAAATAGAACTACCCCGAGTGCTAGTTCTAGCCCAAATAACTATGGTCTCTGGTTTTCCTGATCTTAAAATTAGTGATCGAAAGGCAGGTTCCAAAGGGATCTCTGGTATTTTTGATTGTTAACTAACCGGAACCCTTCAGGGCATCCTATCACCGTAAATGTTTGTGTTACCGCAGGTAGTACAGATTGTCTCCTTTGGTATCTGGATTCTGGGTTGCTCAAGACATATGACCGGTGATTCATGCTCGTCTTATCTTCTTGTAGAAAGTTAATTGGTAAGTGAGATTTTTGGAAAGATGTATATGCTTGCTTTCGTTGGCTACTGGTGATTATAAAACTGGTGACACTTCATCTCTGTCGAGTCTATTTTTGTGTGATAAGGACTCAGCCAAACCTATTCTCGGTAGGACAGTTTTGTGATGGAGGTTTAGAAGTTGCTTTCCGACAGCATTCGTGTCACATCCGCAACTACGATATGGTGGATCTACTCAAAGGTTCACGGACAACCAACCTGTACTCCATCTCACTGAATGATATGATGTCAGCTTCACCAGTTTGCTTGCTTACAAAAGCCTCTTCCACGAAGTCATGGTTATGGCATCGTCGGTTGAATCATCTGAATTTCGGGACTTTGAACGAATTGGCTCGGAAAAATCTAGTCAGAGGTTTACCCATGCTGAAATATGACAAAGACCATTTGTGTCCATCTTGTCAGCTAGGTAAAAGCAAGAAAGCATCACATCCACTAAAGACGGAAAACACCAATACTGAAGTTCTCCATACACTGCATATGGACCTCTGCGGACCAATGAGAACAGAAAGTATCAACGGAAAGAAGTATGTTTTGGTGATAGTGGATGATTACACCAGATTTGGATGGGTAAGATTTCTTCGAACAAAGGATGAAACTCCTCAAGTGATTGAGAAGTTTATTGTGAAGACTCAACGAGCCCTTAATGCAACTGTTCGCTTCGTCAGAACAGATAATGGAACGGAGTTTGTGAATAAGACACTCGACGGATGGTTTGAGAGTGTTGGTATTTCTCATGAAACGAGCGTACCTCGGTCTCCGCAACAGAACGGCGTTGTCGAAAGACGGAACCGAACTCTTATGGAAGCTGCTCGTACAATGCTTATCTTTGCGAAAGCTCCACTGTTCCTATGGGCTGAAGCTGTAGCCACTGCGTGTTATACTCTTAATCGATCTCTTGTACACACGCTTCATGGAAAGACCTATTATGAACTGCTGAAGGGAAAGAAACCTAATCTACAATACTTCCGAGTGTTTGGATCTCTGTGCTATCCTACCAATGACTACGATGACGTTGGTAAACTCAAGGCGAAAGCAGATATAGGTATATTTGTTGGCTATGCACCCACCAAGAAGGCGTACCGAATCTACAACAAACGAACGCGCAAGATTCAGGAAACCGTTCATGTTGCCTTCGATGAACTTACCGAAGGATTGACGTCTGTTCAAACCAGTTCAGGCCTCGCACCTCAACAAATGACTTCTGTGCCAAACAGTACAGAACTCGAACTTACTGCTTTACAGTCAGGACGCAGCCGTTCTGCACTAGTAAAAGACCCAGAACCACCTAGTGTCCCTCCTACAAAGAAACAGGTAGACGATTTGTTTCAATGGTTTGATGATGATGAGGTTGTTCCGATACCTCCGGTTGTTCCGATAACTCCGGTTAATGTTCCTGCTGCCCCGGCACCCGAGAATGCCAATGGTTCACCTTCCACAACAGTTATCTCAGAAGGCGCTCCTGCAGTTACTGAAAGCCTCTTGCCTCATCAAATACCTCTACCAGACACTAGTGATTCTGATGTTGAAACACTGTTCGATCATGTTGACAGTAATGTGTTTGATACCTATAATGCTCCTGAAACCGCTTCAGAAGCATCTTCCTCCAACTCTGTCAATATCGATGTTACTCCCAACAACCAATTACCTCACGTGCAAAAGTGGACTCAAGCACATCCGCTTGAAAACATTATTGGGGATAAAGATCGACCTGTCTCTACCAGGAAACAGCTGGAAACCGACGCGATGTGGTGTTTCTTCAATGAATTCTTAACTCATGTTGAACCAAAGACTTACAAGCAAGCCTTAGAGCACTCGTGCTGGATTGAGGCTATGCAGGAAGAAATTCATGAGTTTGAACGTCTAGATGTATGGATACTTGTACCCTGTCCAGATAATATTCTTATCATCCCGCTCAAATGGATTTTCAAAATTAAGTTGGATGAATATGGAGACGTCTTGAAGAACAAAGCTCGGTTAGTGGCGAAAGGTTATCGTCAGGAAGCTGGTATTGATTTTGAGGAATCATTTGCTCCGGTTGCTAGATTAGAAGCGATCAGACTCTTCATTGCTCACGCAGCGAGTATGAACATGGTCATCTTCCAGATGGACGTGAAAACCGCCTTCCTCAACGGCGAACTGAATGAAGTTGTCTATGTTAGTCAACCAGAAGGATTTGTAGATCCAGAGCATCCATCGCATGTGTACCGACTCAAGAAAGCTCTCTATGGACTCAAACAAGCTCCACGTGCATGGTATGACAAGCTATCAGCGTTTCTAATCAAGTCAGGATTTACAAAAGGCGTGGTCGATCCTACACTCTTCACGAGAAAAACAGGCAAACATCTTCTACTGGTACAAATATATGTAGATGATATTATCTTTGCCTCTACCAACCCCAAAGCCTGCAAATTATTTGCATTTGAAATGAACTCAACTTTCAAGATGTCGATGATGGGACAAATGTCATTCTTTTTAGGATTACAAGTTTCTCAAAATCCCAGAGGCATCTTTATCAACCAATCCAAATATGCTCAGGAAATCTTGAAAAAGTTTGGTTTTGACTCATGCACACCCATTGACACTCCAATGGCGGAGCGTCCCAACCTTGATGAAGATAAGGGAGGAAAGCTAATTGATCCTACACGATTTCGTGGTATGGTTGGCTCCCTTATGTATCTTAGTGCATCTAGACCTGACATAGTATTTGCTGTTTGTATGTGTGCACGATACCAGGCTAAGCCTACTGAAATGCACCTTACTGCTATAAAGCGGATCTTTCGATACCTAAAAGGAACCATTCACATGGGTCTGTGGTATCCGAAGGACTCCGGCTTTGAACTAAAAGCTTTTGCAGATGCTGACTATGCAGGATGTCATGACACACGGAGAAGTACTTCTGGTTCAGCTCAATTTCTTGGACATCGACTTGTTAGCTGGTCATCCAAAAAGCAGAAAAGTACTGCCATCTCCACTACGGAAGCTGAATACATCGCCCTATCAGGATGCTGTGCTCAAATCCTCTGGATGCGATCTCAACTTTTTTTTTTTTTTTTTTTTTTTTTTGTAGACTGCTCCTGGTTTCTTGAAGTTCTTTTTGCATGAGGCTCGGTGAGGCTTTTGAGATGAGTATAGATCTGAACATAAGGTGTGGTTGAGATATCCATGTTCTGTTTGACATTAGTCACATACTTACCCCAATAGGCCGGAAGGTTGTTGACAAACTTGGTGTTCATCTGATGAGTTGGAATGTTGAGCTGAGTAATCTTCATGTCATTCACAAGCTTGTGGAAACGCACAAAGTAGTCATGAATTGATTCGTTCCAAAAAGCAACCGAACGCGTTCGTACTCATCAAACATAAGATCCTACCTTCCTTTGTTGAAGAGTCCTACCTGATCCCTTGCATAAGCAACTCCACATTAATCCCTAAGCACCTTTGCAGTGCTTTTGATTTAGTTGTTAAGATGTGTCTGGGAAACTCGACTAAGAATGAATTCGAAGCTTGAGTTCTCAGCCATCTCAAGTTTGTTTTCCTCTTCATTGAATTCAGAATCAAGTTTCTTCCTCGGTGCAGGCACAACAGTAGAATCAGTAGGTGGAGGATCAGTGATCATAGGGTGAGGGGTAGGTCCATTCTGGATGGATTTCCATATCAGCTTGCCATTGGGTTTGCCTCGAATGTACCTGTGTATACGAATCTTCCAAGAATCGTAGTCACTTTCAACCAACATAGGTGGACGAGTATCGGTACCCGCTGCATTTGTTTCTTCATTGGATGCCATTTTATTTAAGTATGAATGAACGGATCGCAAGTGATTGTTGATTTGTTTGATTTGTGTTTATGTTTTTGTTGTTGTTTGATTATTTAGTTCGGTTCAAGAGGGAAAGCTTGTTCGGTTGACCAAGTAAACACTCGTTCGGTTCTAGTGACTTAAAGCTCGTTCGGTTCAAAGAGAGTCCCATCTCGTTCATATTTGTCACTGTCTCGATTGTCCTTGTCGATGTTCGTTCGGTTATGTTCAAAGTAAACAGTCGTTCGGTCTAGTGATTCTCACTCGTTCGATCCTAGAGATATCGAGCTCGTTCGGTCCACACTAGATGTAACTAGTTCGGTTCTAAAAGACTTTGCTCGTTCGGTCCTTAAATCTTTAACTCGTTCGATCGTTTCTCTTAGAAGCTTGTTCGATCCTCCTAGTTCGGTCTTCAAAGGAGTTTCCCTAGTTCGATCCTCCTTGTTTTCCACTCGATCGGTCCAACCTTGAATGCCACTAGTTCGATTCTTGAAGAATAAACTCGTTTGGTGCTTGAAGACTTGAACTCGTTCGATCCCCACTAGATAATGCTAGATCGGTCCTTGAAGTTTAAACTGGTTCGGTCCAAACTAAATCACACTCGATCGGTTTAAAAAGTGTGTAGCTCGTTCGATCCTCTCGTTCGATTGACTTGTTCGATCCTCTCGTTCGAATGGGCCAAAACACGAATCCAAAGAACTGTTTTCTTGCAGAAAAACACCACAAACAAACCTATAAATCCTCCAAACAAGTAATGATGACACGATCCAAGACCATGAATTCGATCAAAGACGCTTGTTTTCGAAGAGTGTTTCGAACCAAAAGAAAGGAAAAAAAATCGAGACCCCCCTTTTTTTTTAAATACTTTTCGAACCAAAAAGGATGAACAAAAAATCACGAGATCGTTGATTGCTAACAAGATGGTTTGATTGATATTAGATTAAACATAAACCATCTTTGAATCAAGAATAAAAAAAAACAAACAAAAAATCAAAACAAAGAAATCAAAACCCTCTCTTTTTTTCCGAAATCAAGAAAAAAAAATAACAAACCAAATCAATTCATCAATCTTGTAGGCTCTGATACCAATTGTAGGTTCCATGATCATTCATACAAACCTTAACAATGATGTGTAGAATCAAGATGCAGAAAATTAAAACTTTATTGATGATTGAAAGAAAAACCCTTTTGGAGGCTAGAAACCCTAACAATATTATCATTGACTAGCTAACCTAATTTTGACTAAACTAGGTGTATTTATACTAAAAAGGATTAGCCTAGGAGGCCTTTGTGGGCTTTTTCATTAATGGCCCGTTTACATAATATTACACGCCTAAACGAGCTAGACTTTTGTCTTGTATCTTCGAGTGACCGAAGCTTCTTTGTTCGGGTCCATTTATGTGATCCTAACAGAAAGGCTGCTAACTTAGACCAGCGACTCAAAAGTCTCATCATGTCTGTCCTTTCAGATGACCAAATAAATTCTGTCATAAACTGCTTAACAGCTAAATCAACCTGGGATGACCTGATACAGTATCATGAGGGCCCCTCTGATGTGAAAGAAAGTAGGGTCATGGACCTAAAGTTGTGTTATAACACCTTCAAATTCAAAGAAGGTGAAACACTAACACAAACTTTCACCAGATACAAAGCTTTGATGAATGAGTTTAAGTAATGAGAGTGTGCGCGTCACACTTTCAAAGCTTGAAATAAATACTGGTTTTATAAATGGGTTACCAAAGAAGTGGCTAAGTTTCTGCCAAAGTCTTAGAAACACAAATCATGTGAAAGATTCCGAGCTTGCTTCTCTATTTGGTAAACTCAAATATGAAGAAAACCTAATAGACAGTATTTTTGAGACTAAAAAGAGCAAATCTCTTGTCTCTGCAACTCCACTGTCAACTGCCTTTTTCTCTTCCTCTATTGTCCAGGACTTTCAAGATAGTCATGATGATGAAGAGGATACAAGACAAGAGTACATAAATGACCTTGAAGAAGAATACCAAGCAAGAGCTCTTTTAGCCAAATCTAAAAGGTTCTTCAAAAAGGGTACTCAAAGGTTTAGCGGTGCAAAAGCAACTGACCAAACTGAATGCCACAAATGTGGCAAGAAAAGAAGGGTTACTTTGCATAAGACTGTCGGTCAAAAACTTTAGTTTCCACATATCAGTCACCCTTTTAACCAAAACCTCTCAGTTCCCCTCAACACAAACCTGAACTAAGGCCTACCAAAGACTTTAAAGACAAATACAACAAAGTCCAGGCTAAATTGGCTCTCCTGAGTTCAAGTGCTTCAGCCTTTAAAGCTTCTATGGTAAAGAACAAAGGTCCTATCGTTGAAGCCTATGAATGGGATAAAGAAAAAGTGTCATCAGATGACAATGAGATAGTGGAAGTGAAAGTACTCATGGCTCTAGCTGAAGAAAATGATGTTGTCAGCAAAGAAGGTGCCAGAAATGGTGAATGGGTAAAGATCTCTATGAGAAAGGTACACACTCTTCTTGAAATAGAAGATAATGATGATAGAAAAGTCTGTCTAGATTATTTGTGTATTGATCTAAATTATGTTGAAGAAAAAAAGAAGTAATCTTTTATTAAAACATAGAAATCTTATTCATGAACTGAATACATGCAAAGAACAACTTTTAGTATTAAAACAAGCAAAACTTGATTTTCTTACCATGCAGCATGTATACACTAAAATTCTCAAAGAGAATAAAAACTTAAGAACTGAACTGAAAGAGCTAAAAGCAATCACTAAAACATGGCTTAACAGTTCTAACAAAGTAAATCAGTGTATCAGTGAACAAATCCCCTCTCAAAAGAAGAGAATTCTGGGAGTTGATCAACTCACTGAAGATCCATCTAGTTTAGGGCAAAAAGACCTAGTCTTTGTAAAATTTTCAGCTGATGACACAAAAGTGACCATACCTGGTGTTGAAAGACCCTGGTTGTCTGAAGCAAAAGGTTTTATTATGCCAAATCATGATACTGGTAGGATACTCCCAGCTGAGTCACAAAGAAACACAACTGATGTGCGGTCATCGTAGGACTTCTACACGAGAAGATTTACAACTCCCTAGGCAGTGCACCTAATCATTGTAGTGTAGTATAGGCAAGACTCGGGGTTGTTTATCGTGTCCACATCAGGAATAAGTTGGGAAGGCTTGATCACAGTCTAACATAATTCTAAGGGTTGAGAGAATATTATTTTTGTATTTTTATATTTTATGGAAAGCAAGTAAATTATATAATTGGAGAGAGGTTTGGTTTTAGCTATTTAAACTAAATATTAACTAAGCTATTGGCGATAACAATAAGATAAAAGACTGTGTTTATTTACTCATGTATTACTCTCTAGATTGCTTCTCCTAGTGTTTTTGCCATGTCACACTTGTGATGATCTGTGTAACTATTTCCTAAATCATGAACGAATTACATGAACCCGCCATCTACTTAGTATGCCGCTAGAGCAAACGCACATGCAAGGTAGTATGACGTACTATTACACAGCTCCTAGGAATACACTAATGCATGTGAAATATATTAAGAGTAGATCAACCAAATTACGGGGTATAATAAGAAGGAAGACTAATACCTGATGGTATCCTTCTACACATCACGTTTCTTATATATATCAACAGTGATCGGGCAACAAAAACTGGTTTCTCTAAGACATAACGTGCGACATCATCATAATACAAGAAGCATCACCACTAAGATCTAAAATCTAGGTTTCATATAATCATAAATAAACACAATAGGAGGTTTAGCCAAGCATGTTAAAGATAAAGCAATAATAATAAATCAAACAACACATAAACATATTTGAATGATTAAGTAAACCTTACTTGATTAAAACATGAATTAGAAGAGGTACAATAGGGTTTTTAGGCCCTAAAATTGTCTCCTACGCGCGTAAAATGACCTAGGGGTCGTACCCTCTTTTTATCTAAATTACACACTCAAAACCCTAAATTCGGGTTTGTATATATAGGAAAAACGTTGTGACGGCGCCGCATTTTAATTGTGATGCCGTCATAAAAGAGAATATTCTAGATAATGGGCTGGGTCGTATGCTCTGACGCCGTCGTGGAATCTTGTGACGCCGTCTTGATCTTCGTGGTGACGGCATCACATTGTATCTGTGACGCCGTCTCGAGCCACTATAGAGAAATTCTTGATCAATGTTGGTGTAGTCCGTAGTCTTGTCCGTTTCTTCTCCAAATGAGCTCAAGTTACGTGTAATTATTCCAAATGCCTTCCAAATGAGAAATACCTGAAAAGGAACGATTAAGTACCAATTTTAGGCATAAATGCACAATTTAGGGGGTTAAACGACCCCGAAAAAGTGTATAAAATGACACCTCATCAAATACCCCTACACTTGAGATTTGCTTGTCCTCAAGCAAATAGGATTTTCTACCTAAACAATAACAATATGAGGGGTCATTTTACCTACTCTTTAAACATATTCTACAACATAACCTTCTAGACCTCGTAATTAAAAGCACATAAAGTATATATATTCGCACCTCACATAAGTGTTTGGGATTCTCTCTTTCACTCGGGTGTATAATGAATTATAACATACGGGGGAAACGGAAAATCATACTCATGTACCAGTGCATAGCATATAAATTACCATAGCTTAAGTAAGGATCAAAACCTCCACCGCTAGAATTCACTGCAAGTAATTTATCATTACTATGCTAAGAGGTTTCGTTTATAAAGGGTTGTGGGGTATAGGTGTAAGATAACATATAACGGAAACGGAAACGGATGAGATACATTTGGGTGGTGACTTTGGGTGAATTTGGGGTGGAAGGGTTAGCTAATTATTTACACGAATACACTTTGGTCTGGTTGCTAAGCCAAGACTCGGATGTGAACTACAAACTCTACACTACCTACATCAATCTCTTTCTTTTTTTCTTTTCTCTTTTTTTGATTAACATAATACATCACATGGGGTTTATAATACGTACCCCTACACTTGAGCTTTTACATGCTTGATATTTATAATCTAACTAATGACCCGTTTTGAGGTGAATCAAAATAACATGGAGATTATCCAACAAATATATGGGGGTATTGACTTAACTTTCCATTCTTTCGCGAAATAAATACTACCATGAATCTCAATCGTCCCAAAACTGTATTTACAAGGATAAGGACTTAGCAACCATGTACTCAATAATTAACTTGGGTTAAACACAATAATGTACTAAAAGTGAGTACATATAAGGTAGGCTAAGGCTTTTTGGGTGTAACGATTGGTTTAAGGGTGACAATGCTCTTCATCAATAGTTTGGATTGACCAAAAAATTATGAGAACCATGAAAAAGGACAGGCTCGGAGGGTTGTACTAGGGGTATCCTACACTAAAGGTGAGTGCATGGCAAGGGTGTGAACTAGTTATATGATCAGTGTGACCATCATAAAAATAACAAAGGTTTTAAAACATGGGTTAATCCTAATGCCTCTTGTCAAGCAAATCATAATACTTACTATGCGATCTCGGGATGCATGATAGGTGTTAATTTGTATATGTAAAAGTCCCAAGATTTTGCCAATAAAAAGCCAAGAAAATGCAAAAAGATGGAAAAATATGTGCTTTTGTGTCTTTTTGTGCAGGATTGATAATCAAAGGCAAAGAGAGCAAAAACGAGCAAAAACCAACAAGAAACGGAAAAGTCAAGACAAAGAGTGAGAGTGGAAGCCAATTATTGAAGCCGGATCAAGCCAAATGAAGAAAAAAGTCAAGGGGCTAAAAGTGTCATTTTTGAAAGACATTTTATACTAATACTTGACAAAAGGAATGACAAAGGCTTGTTATGACATATCCCCATACTTTCAAACCTTACCCGCCCCTTTAACTGTTTAAAACAGTTTTTCCCGCTAAACAAACCCAAGCACCCCAAATCCTTTGCCTGCTTCTCCCAACTACAAACCCACCAATCAAAGTCCTTCGCCACGTCAATTAAGTGATGTGGCAGCCTCTCATTGGCTCAGACACGTGGCAAGAAACATCCAACGGCTATAATTTCTTCAAATTGGATCCAACGGCTAAGAAAATAATCAAGCTTCATCCTCTTCTCTTCTTCTTCAAGTTCCTATATATAGACAAGATATGGACCAACTGGTGTTTAATAGTTCTAGAGTTATAGTTTTGTAGTTAGTTAATTTTCAAATTTTCAGTTTTAAGCTTTTACTGTTCACGTTTTGTAAACATTTTGTTTCATTCAAAGTTTAAAGCATTTCATTACTTGTACTTTACCTATTTTAGCTTGTACTTTCAGTTTATAAGAAATAAAAATCAGTAGTGTTCTTAATTTTTTTTAAATCTCATGTAATAAGCTGATTTTACATAATAAGCTCATTGTAGCTTATACAAGTTAACAAGTTCATTTTAAGTCAAAATTAGTTTAAAAGTCAGTCAAATTACTTCATTTGTTCATTCAAATCAAATATGATGATTACTTGAGTTGATTCATTCAAAATTGGAAGCTTTTGGAAGAATAAGCTCAAAGAAGCTTATTGAGCTAAGTGCTCTTGGTCTAGAGGCTAGGAGCCATTAGGAAATTGATTTTTAAGGTCACTCACTCAACAAGAGTGGCCTAGTGTCTGAGATTACAAAACTTTAGGTTTCACTTTCTAATTTTCCATTTTAGCCAATTTGAAGCATATTCCAGATGCTTATTGTGAAATTCAATTTGCTATCTATTAAAATTTGTTTAGTTGTTCATTAGTTTTAGCTGTTTTTAATTTTCCATTACTAATTCTAGCTAAATAATTCTCTTGGTTAAATATGTTCTTACTAGTGTAGAAATACTTAGCTGAGTAACTAGTGTTTTTTAGAACATAAGCCTTAGATTTTATTGTTTAGATAGCTTTATTAGTTGAGTCTAAGACTGAGTAGATAAAAGGATTTAGCAGTTTTAGTTTTAAAATAGATTTCAAATAAAATTTAAGTTAGGAAACAGAAATATGTTAAGTATGTTTGGATACAAGTGTTGTTTTGACTTAAAAGTCAACAGGATATGTGTCAAAATACTGTTATATAGTTGAGATTTTCAAAGTTTTCACGTTAAAAAGGTTTTTGAAAGTTATATTGTAGATTTTTCAAATTTAAAGCTTAAAAAGCAATTGCCCTGCACAAGGCATTTAAGTGTAAATATACTATTTGAGCAAATTTGATTCACGATTCCTTAAAGTCTAATTTATTAAATTGTGTTTGTATATCCTTAGTAAGTAGTCTAGGTCAGGGTTTACCAAATTGTTAAGCCTGCAACTAGTAGAGTTTGTGTGTTAACTTTGCACTAATAGTAGTTAGGACTGTTAATACTGCTGATTTTGAGTAACATTTTAAGCAAGCAAGAGTAGAGATTAGAGGCTTAATTTTAGGGTTGAGATAGTTTTTGCATAGCATTAACTAGGACAGTGATCGATTTTCATTTCCAAGTTTAATTGTCAGGAGAAATTTTGCTTTTAAAAAAACTTGTCAGCAAGAAAAATTAAAAAAAAACTGTTCACTGAGGTGGTTTTGCTATATTTTCTCATTTTTCTTTAATCTTAATAAAATCCAAAAAAATAGCTACTTGTTTATAGAGCACTACTTAGCAAAATCAAAAGTTCGGTTTCCTCAGTGCTTATTTGAGTAGTGTAGCATATTGAGATTTACTTAAGAACAGTAGCTTATTCTGAACCTTAAATCTTTGAGAGTAAATTTCTTGTCGTTTTAGTTGTTCTTTTGCTTAATTCTAGCTAGAATATAATTGTCCACATTATAAGCTTCACTTAGTTTCTTTTGGATTTGAATTCCATCCAGTAATAAGCTCAAAATTCCTCATTTTATTGTAAAGACAAATTTTTTTTTAAGGAGAAAGCCTAGTACTGTGGCTGCATTCTTTTCTGCTATTTTTTCAAGCTTATTGAGAGAATGAGAAAACCAGGAAAGCTTTTGTAAACATGTGCACATAAGCCTGTCTCCAACTAAGTAGTTTACATTTTAAAGCTAAAATCCACCTTTTAGATAAGTCAGTAGTGATAAGCTAGGTTCAGGGACTATTTTTGCCAAACGGGCAAAAATTGTGTTTCTAAGGAAACTTTAAAATTACGCCCGCCCGTCCTTTTTCTTTCAATTGTCCATTTTTAGTCCTTGTAGTTTCTAGTTACTTTTAATTCATTTTTAATTCTTTTTAGTTTTTATTAAAAAAGTAAATTAGGTTGGAATTTAATAATTGCAATAAGTTTTTTACTAGTCGTTTAATTAAAAATTAGGGCTTTTGGTAAACAACAATTTTTTCTGCACATTTTCGTTATCCTAAAAATAATTTTTTTTTTATTTATTTTCCAATTAGTTTATATTTTTAGGATTAAATTTCACTTTTAAAATACAAAAATCTATAAAAAAAACAATAAAAAATAGAAAATTTGAAAAATAGAAAATTCTTTATTGCTAAAAATTCTTTTTAAGTCTAAATTTTTAGAAAATTGTTGAATAGCCATAGTGTTTATATTTTTAGAATTTCTAGTTTTAAGCTTGCGTTTATTAATTTTCCGTCTATAATTTCGTGCTAGAACTAATTGTTTTTAGGTCCCTTAATATTTCATAGTTTATTGTGCGATTATATTCGTGAGTTAGTGTAAATCCAAATTAAAAAAAATGTCTACATTCTTGACTTGAATCCGAATCTTCTAGAATTTCAATTCAGACTCTTCGAGGAATTTAACGACCCGGGTATTGATTACTTTTCCTAAAGTGATTTATTACTTCCGGTATCTTTGGTTGTGTAATTCTCATATGTGGGAAGATGACTGTTTATGCTTTGCTAGTGGAATAAGATAAGTCCGGGGGGGGACAAGATATCACGTGATTGGATGAAGACCTGATCTTTTATCTATGCTTAAAGATGCGAGGTAGAGTACGAGAGTCTCTGACTCAATAGGCCAAAGGTCGAGGATGGCACCACAGCAGACGAGCGTACTCAGGAAAACTAGACTTCCAATACTAGCTTGCACAGTTTGTGACTATGTCAGCGATGTCTAGAGTGAGAGTTCTGTCTTATTCGTGATAATGTAGGCTATATGGAAGTATGATTACAAGGCACGCAGACCATGATTCTCTAATTGGTTTCGATGTGTAGATGGATGACAGATGATCTGCTATGCAGATACTCGCTGGCCTAACGACGAATAGACATCAGCCTATTATCAACCTTAACTCAAACGGGTAAAAAAAAATCATCTTGGGTTTCCATGAAGGTACCCAATTCCTAAGATCTAGGGGCCGAACCTCATATTTTGGGGTTGGAATTTTGAGGTATATGTGCTAGTCATGTAAATTCATATCCTGAGAATGCTATTAAAACTCGATTTTTCGTCGTATGTGTTATATAAAAAAAATTAAATTTGGTAAAAATTACCCTATGTAATGGTTTTGATATATTACTCATCATTTTAAGAACAAAGCAAATGGCAAATGAAAGAATAGTTTCTAAGGCTTATTTCCCCCTACACTTAAGTTGAACATTGTCCCCAATGTTCTCTAGAAGTACCCGTTAAAACAGATAAAGGGAAAAAAAACAAGAAAAAGAAACTAGTATCCCTGGTTTACTCAATAATGGAAAGAACATGCGATAACTGTTAAATCTCCCTCTCGAGAATCACATGAAACTTCCTAAGAACTTCCAGCTTCTTCTCATCAAATACAACCCGTAATTCAAAGACAAGTCAACTATACCAGCATAAAATTTACGATTACATATATAAAAATATAAATTAGGGGTTTATTTTCTTTTTTTTTTGTTGTAATTTTTTTTTTTTTCCCGACTCGATAGATAGGATGAAAGAATTGTTAAATTCATTAGGTTTTGTAGGTTTATAATGGAAGAATAAATATATTAAATGTCGTGCAAGTTTTATTTTCAATAATAATTAAAAACTTTAAGTTTTCGGAACCTGGGCGTTTGACGCCGTCAGGGTTGTGGTGACCCCGTCACAGGTGTCGTAGTGACGGCGTCGCGTGTTAATCGTGACACCGTCTCCACAGTCTGTGAAAATAAAAATTTTATTTTTGATGAAAAAAATTTTGCACTTGATTCCATAAGTTAATTCCTGTATAAATGACTGTATAAAACCTGAGATTTAACAATTCAATCATATGACTCAAAACTGACGCGAATTAATCTAAACAATTCATTTATAATGTTTGAATTTGGCTCAAAAGCCAGATAAATTCCCCTACACTTATTGGTTGCAAAATACCTTTGATTGAATAAAGGCGAAGTTAAAGACAAACAAAGCATGATTACAAGATAGTTCAAACATAATAAAACAAACTATGAAGAGTAAAACACACAAGACACTTCTAATATGTGGGAAAGTAAATTGGGTTGCCTCCCAAGAAGCGTTTTTCTCTATTAACAAGTCTTGTAGCTAGACTCGAAGTCACACGTCCTTACGTGACTTCTCCTTCGTCATCCATTCCTGTTAGGTATTCAGGTCCAAGCTCTAGGCATTCTTTGTAAAATCCTAGTATCTTGCTCATTAACATACCTCTTACTCTCTTCTCTTGTCCTTCTCGTTCCTAAGATAGACTGATTTGGTATGCTCCTTTTCTAAGTCTGACAGTGAATCATATTGTTTTATCTTATGGGGCATCTTATAGGCAACTTTATCAGTCCTGTTAAAAAATCTTACAACTCCTTCGGGTGGGTCGTGAGTCATGTTGGATATTTCTATACAAGGACTCCTAGACCCGACTTGAGACACCTAGGGTCTTATGATTGAACAAAATCCGACGACAATCATGAAGTCTACGACATAGGTGAAGTTTCCTACGAAGACATGCACCCCTTTTATCCTTCCTGTGAAATTGCTAATTCCTCCATTTGCATCTTCCCTAGGGTCAAGTTTTCTTCTCATAATCCAATTGTATATCATTTGGGTCATGATATTAAGAGGAGAATTGAGGGCGATGTAAGCTTTTTTAATATGCACGTGTCTAATATTGCACGGGATCTTTAGGTTGTAGGGGCATCCTTCTGTGATGATAGGGTTTCTAAGAAATATTAAAGGTATGCGGCCACTCATTAGGTACCTATGTAGGGTATTTCATTCCTAGTCCGGAAGAGTCGAGTACTCAACAAAAAAAACTATTTCTTCCGTCGTTGCCCCTTCTCCTTCATTGGGATCCTCATTTTGGGGTTCATCATCATCTCGTATGATCTCGATGAACATCACTTCTCCATCATCCTCCTTAGAGCAGACAAATTTCGTATTGGAGGATTGGGGAACCAACCCGAGCGATTCAAGCATCAAATTTAGCTTTTGTACCTGTTTTGTGGCGATAGAAGCTAATGGATCAGGTTGTGGGTGTGGGCTAGAGTTGGTTTCTTCGGGGTTGTGTTCTTCTTGCTCGACTTTCGGCTCATTAACTTGGGATTCATCGGGCTGCTTGGGGTAGATTATGATGGCGTTGATTGAACTATGAATTTGTGTTGAGCATTGCGGGTCCATTATTGGGTAAGAACGAGCAGACGAAACCAGATAGGTCCCCACTTTCGGGTTCTTAACCGTATCACTAGGTAATGTGCTCGCTATTTGATCGGTGATGGCTTTCAACACAGTATCTATTTTGTTGGTCATCTCACATTGTTGTCGTTTGAAATCAGCTTAAAACTTGGACAGTCTAGCGTCTTAAGATGCCATGAACTCGGAAACCAGTCCTTCAGTATTTGATTGATTGTTAAAATTTTGAGGACGGTTGTTGAAGGAACGGTTCGGGATCAAACTGTTGGGTTAGAACCGGTTAGGTGAGTTTGAAAAATTATTTTGAGAATTTTAAGGTTGTCTCCACCTAAGGTTCGGGTGACTTTTCCATGACGGATTATAAAAGTTACCAAGATTGTTTTGCTCGAGCTTAAAGGTATACCGCTTACCTCCCGCTTCATCGGTATGCGAGGATGTGTACTCAAAAAAGGCTTGTTCGGGGTTTTCCATGCAATTCTGAGTGTCATGGGGACCACTGCAAATTTTACATGGGGTAATGATTTTGTTTACTTAGGTAGGTTGTATCGGAGCAAGATGAGCTTCCATCAAGCGTTGGACTTGATTTTCGAGCTCGATTAGACGGCGGTCGGATGTACTCGGGACATCTTAAGGCAAAGTGATTGCCTTGACCGGCTTAGCGAAATCCCTTGGGTCGTTCCAACTTCATTGTCATAGAGGGCGAGGTCCTCTAATATTGCCCAGGAAACTGGGTTGGGCACGAAGCTTACCACCGGCCGATTGGTCAATGGTTCGTCTTGTGACGGGATTGACATGGTCATAAAAAATTTAGACTTGGAGCTAAAGGTCTATGCCATGATGAGGTTTTTTTGGAGTAAGTCCTTGAAACGAGTCCATGCTTCGGATAGATATTCTCCATGATGTTGTTGGAACATCAGGATATCATTGCGGAGTTTTGCGGTCCTTCTCGGTGCAAAGAATTGAGCAAGGAATCGGGTAGTAAGATCCTCCCATGTGGAGATGGATCCTGCTGGAAGGCGTTCAAGCCAATTACTAGCTTGATTGCGTTGGGAAAATTAAAATAAACGCAGGCGCGTTCTTTCCCTATTTTCACCAACAAGGTCAAGTGAGTCCACAAGTTTAAGGAAATCATTGAGGTGTTGGTTTGGATCCTCGGACCGAAGTCCGTGGAATGAGCATCCGTTTTGAACCAATCGAATGGTGTCGGATCGAAGAGGTACCACATTGTTCCCTGCAACGCCAAAAAACTTAATGTGGCTTCGTCTAGACTTCTACATGAGAAAGTTTTACTACTCCCTAGGCAATGCAACACCTAATCTGTAAGTGTAGTATAGCAAGACCGGGGTTGTTTTAATCATCACTCGAGAATAGGTTGGGAAGGCTTGATCACGGTCTAACAGAATTCTAAAGGTTGAGAGAAGATTATTTTTGTATTTTTATATTTTATGGAAAGTAAGTAAATCATATAATTGGAGAGAGGTTTGGTTTTAGCTGTTTAAACTAAATATTAACTAAGCTACTGGTGATAACAATAAGATAAAAGACTGTGTTTATTTAATCATGTATTAATCCCTAGACTGCTTCTCCTATGTTTTTGCCTTGTCCACACTTGTGAATGTTAACTATTCCTTAAGCATGAACGAATTACATGAACCCATCGTTTACTTAGTATGCACGCTAGAGCAACTGCACATGCAAGGGTAGTATGAAGAAGTAAGACACGGCCCCAAGAGTACACTAATTCAGTGAAATATATTAAGATTGATCAACCATATAAGGGGGTAAGGTAGTATGAAGACTATTACATGATGGTATCCTTTCACACAATCATGTTCCCAAGACAAATCAACAGCGATGGCAGACAAAAGCTGGTTCTAAGACCTAAATGTTGGCACATCCATCACAAGAAGGGCAACACTACTAGATCTACATTTTAGGTTCATACAGTCAGAAAAAAAACACGCAATGGAGTTCTTAGCAAGCATGTTAACAAAGATAAAGCAAGAACAATAAATCAAAACAACACATAGACATATTGAATGACATAAGTAAACCTTACTTATATAAAAACATGAATTGAAGAGGTACAACATGGTTTTAGCCTAAAATCGTCTCCTACAGCTGCAAATGAGACATAGGGGGTTTTGGTTTACCCACATTTTATTCTAAAGTTACACACTCAAAACCCTAAATTCAGGTTTGTATATATAGGAAAAAACATTAGGACGACGTCGTGTTTTAATCGTGACGCCGTCATGAAAGAGAATATTCTAGATAATGGGTTGGGTCGTATGCTCTGACGCCGTCATGGAATCATGTGACGCCGTCTTGATCTTCGTGGTGACGGCGTCACGTTGTATCTGTGACGGCATCACGTTGTATCTGTGACGCCGTCTCCAGCCACTGTAGAGAACTTCTTGATCAATGTTGGTGTAGGTTTTCGTAGTCTTGTCTTTTCTTCTCCAATGAGCCAAGATCCACGTGTGAAATTCTCCACTGCCTTCGCAAAGAGAAATACCTGAAATGGAACGATTAACTACCTATTTTGGGCATAAATGCATGATTTAAGGTGTTAAACGACCCCGAAAAAGTATATAAAATGCACCTCATCAACAACTGATCCTTCAGTTGCTGTCACTGACTCTTTAGTGACTATTTATGATTCAGCAGATGAATCTTCAGTTTGTAGCACCTCTCTACCTCCACTGAAGAAGTTGGATGGTGTTGAATCTATTTATGGACCAAAGACTATCAAATCAATTTTGAGGTCAAAATCCACATTCAAAGCTGAAGCGTTAAAAAGTGTCATAATAAATGAACCATCCTCAGCTCCTGCTAAGGGTAACAAAAGCTCTCCAGCTTCAAAAGTTTACTCAGCTCCTGCTGGTAAACTAAAGAGTGTGAAAATTAAAGATGATCCTCCCTTAGCTATTGTATTGAAAGAACTAAACAATCTAAACTTACAATTTAGCAAGAATCATTCATCTTACTCTAGAAGTAATCAATCACAACATGTTTCATAAAATGCACTTCAAAAAAATATAAAACACAATTCAAAAAGAGTTTGATTTATAGTGCTTAAACAATCATCTCTCTGAAAATTGTTATAAAGTTCTGTTTTGTAAAAGTGAGAAAACTGATCACAGAACTTGTGATCATGTTGAGTACATTTCCACCATAAACATGTCTCAGCATCTTAAAAGTCTGGGTAGAGCTTCTTCAAGATCTAAAATCCCAAGACCATCAAAATGCTTCTTTCTACCTTGCACACACGTGTTGTATTATCATTTATCCAATAATGTTTATACAATCCAATATTGGATTATGTGGAAGTTAAGACCATTACACAAATGGTCTAATAGGATTATCTCACTAAAAAGAGAGATCTTCCAAGAAGATCCCTACAACATGCATTCAAAAGATGTGAAGTTTGTGGTAGTTCAACTCATACCACAATTAATCACTATGATATTGAATAGTTCAAAAGAGGTGAAGTACTTCAAGCCAAAAAGGTTAAGGCTCTAAAATCAACTAAGGTTGAATCATCAAATGCTAACAGATCAAAGACTCCCACTAAAAGGTGGGTTTCTAAGCGAAACTAACCATTCTGAATGTATTTATGCAGTGTGACATCAGGAATCCCAACTGGTACCTAGAAAATGGATGATATGACTGGTGTCAAGAGTTACCTGCATAAATACGTGGAATAGTTAGGACCTAAAGTAGTATTTTAAGATGACTCTACATGCACAACTGAAGGTTATGGTTGGTCAAAAGCTTCAGTTCCCTCATATCAATTACCCTTTCAACAAAAAAACTCTCAGTTCCTCTCAGCACAAACCGGAACTAAGGCCTACCAAAGACTTTGAAGCTAAATACAACAAAGTCAAGGCTAAATTGGCTCTCCTAAGTTTAGGTTCTTCAGCTTCTAAAGCCGCAACTGTTAAGAACAAAGGTCTTATCGCTGAAGCGTATGAATGGGATGAAGAAGAAGTGTCATCAGATGATAATGAGATGGTGGAGTTCAAAGTACTCATGGCACTAGCTGAAGAAAATGATGCTATCAGCAAAGAAGGCTCCAGAAATGGTGAATGGGTAAAGATATCCATGAGAAAGGTACATACTCTTCTTGAAATGAAAGATAATGAAGATAGAAAAACCTATCTAGATTATTTATGTATCGATCTAAATTATGTTAAAGAACAAAGAAATAATCTTTTGTCAAAACATAGATTTATTTGGACCTGTAACTCCTAGGTCTATTAACCATGAAAAATACACCCTTGTCATTGTTGATGAGTACTCAAGGTACACCTGGGTATACTTCTTAAAGAAGAAAAGTCAAACAACTAAAACCATCATGTTCTTCATCAAAAGGGTTGAAAATCAAAATGACATCAAAGTCAAACAACTCAGAACTGATAATGGTACTGAATTCAGGAATAGCATCCTTGTCAACTTTTGTGATGAAAAAGGGATTTCTCAAAAAATTTCCTCTCCCTACACACCTAAACAAAATAGTGTTGCTAAAAGGAAAAAATAGAACCCTCATAAAAGCTGCAAGAACAATGCTTTCAGGATCTGTCTTCTCACAACAATATTGGACTGAAGCTGTAGGCACTGCATGCTACACTCAAAACAGGTCCACCATTTTGAAAAGAAATTTTAAAACTCCTTATGAAATTTTTTGTAAGAGAATCCCAAACATTAATTTTCTTTATGTCTTTGGATGTCCAGTTTACATCCACAATCATAAAGATCATTTAGGAAAATTTGATGAAAAAGCTGATGATGGTTATCTTCTTGGATACTCACTTGTTTCCAAGGCCTTCAGAGTCTTCAACACTAGAAGACAACAAACTGAAGAAACCTATCGCATCACATTTGATGAAAGCCCTGATGCTATCAAATTCTCAAGATCTTCAGTTAAAACATCAACATTAATGAAACTGGATGATATCCATTTGATGAATATCTTCATCCTTATGAACCTTCTCAAAGGTATCAAACAAACAGCAATGATGTGTTCTTCATAGAACCCTATGAATGTCCTGAACCAGTTGTCCTTGAAACTGAAGTTTCATCTGACCAAAATGGTGCATCAGGCTGTGCCGGACCTTTTGCAGGTCCATGCTGCCTCTGTAGCTCGACCATCTGTGTCTGTAGTCCTTTCAGTAACCTGAATGTCTTAGTCAACTAAACCTGTCTCTTGTGGTCTGATGCCAACAACTCTGTAATCACCCTCTGTCTCCTGTGATCTGC